>CAIGRF010328156.1:8924-26987 GCA_903798235.1 Fraxinus ornus | reverse complement strand
AAAAAAAAAAAAAAAAAAACTCCCATTACTATCATCTTCTCCTTATTGCAAATTCCCTAAAATTAAAATTAAAATGCAGCATGATATTGTCTCTCGCCCTTTTGTCACAAATGACGAACATAACTATAACAACAATATATAATAACTCAAAGATGCAGTTGATAGCATACACAAGCATAATCAATGATCAGTAAATTTTTCCACATACTCAATTCAAGTCTAAAGGAGTAAATTGTATAAATGACTCTGCGATATGTGACACTAATTCATTTTGATTAAGACTCCAAATCTTAACTTTGTGAGAAATGGCATGCTAAATATTACTGTTAAAATAAGTTTATTCCCATAATAATGAAAGTCAAACCAATAATGCATATTATGACCTATAAATGAATCTCATTTTTCATGTATATTATTCTTTTCTTTTCAACTTTGAGCATATATACATTTTCGCATAATTTTTATTTTTCTTTTTAAGTTCGTCATTTTTCTCTTCAATTTTCAAATCTTATGTGCTGACTCGTCTCCATTAAGCGATTAAGATGACCAATGTAACGAGTTTTGGATCGATGACTCCAAATTAATTGACCATATGACATCAGGTTATGAGAAACCCCTTGACCTTAATTACTTGAGTTAAATAGGTTTCGAAAAAGAGTATAAGATGAAATGTATTTTTTTATTTAAGGGGATATACTAGAGTTTAGATCTACTAAATTAAAATCAATACACATTCAAGGTCACCTTATCAAAAAGATGATAGCTATCCCGAATCTCACATACGCTTTCAAGACCTACTCACAAGATCATAGTGTGTGAAGTACAGATGGTATATAAAGAAACCTATACTAAGTACTCCACATAAACCTAAACAAAGTAATAAAAAATATGTTACAACACATCAATTAAGTAAATTATATATCACGTTGTAGTGAAAAAAATCCATTTAAAATTTTTTTTTTTAAAAAAAAATCAAACTACCTAAAAAGCAATAATAATAATAAAAAAAAGAAATGCATGCAATACTGAATGTATCACAATGAATAAGTATAAACATGCATCAAAAATAACTAATCAGTTATGTATACAAACACTCTTACCTGTAAGAGTAACGTGATCAATTTCTAAAATTTTCAGATCACAACTTTTAACCCAAATCTGTCTAGTGAAAGACTTATTCCGAGTCAACTGTATCATTAATTTGGTTAAATAACTCACTTGATTAGTGAGGAAGTCAATCCGGCCATTAAAATCTTGATTTCTATTTCTAATGAAATTTTAATTTATACTTCTATTTAGGAATTTATGACACTTAGGCCTTATATGTCCTAACTCACCACAATTGAAGCATGTATGAATAAATTTAGGAACAATTCTAGATTTCAAATTTTGAACCTTAGGTGGAGGAGACCTATGTTGTATCGATGATTTCGTTCCTCGAACACCTACATTCTTGGTCGTGTTCATATTCAATAGCTTGCAATACTTAGGTCTTATGTGTCTTATCTTACCACAATGGTGACATGTGGGGATGCACCTATGAACAACTCTAGTTTCAAGTTTTAAACATTAGGTTTCGAGGCATGTACAAATTTATTGTTAGAAGATGAAGTAGTATGAGAATTTGTTTCATTATCGTCAAAATCTCTTCTATTCCCAACTAGTTTGTTCAAACCTATCATATTATTAATTTTCTTAGATCCGCTAGAAAAAATTAAAGTTGGGCATTTGATTTTTCAAGATCACTCGTAAAAAATTTAATTTTAACATCTAAAAACTCTTTCTTAACCCTTAATTCATTCAAACATCTAGTCGACTCCTCAAGTTTGACAATAAGGCTCACTTTTTCTAATTCAAGTGCATTTAACTTTTTAAACATGATTTTATTCACCTTTTTAATCTTAGTCTCCTCAAATAATTGTTTATAAGCCTCCTGAATTTTCATATCACACACAGATTCCGATTCAAAAACTGATTGACTCATCTAGACAAAATTTTAGGTCAAAGAACACTATTAAGCTTTGATACCACTTGAAAGTCACTAGTTCGACCCTAAAATCACCTAATAAGTGAATAACACAAAGTTAAAATTATTAATTTTGCAACAAATTACTTTTTAATTGTTCTAAATGTTTAGTTAATCAAGTCAATTTTATCATATGTTGAATTACCACATTAATAAATAGAGTAGTAAATAACATAAGATTTGCTGATGGAGAAAGCCCACAATTAGGTGAAAACTCCGGGACCAAGCCAGTAATTTCCACTATAGACAATAAGAACTTACAATATAATACAGCCTAGAAAACTCATTAAACTTGCTGATCTAATTCTTGCAATCTCTAAGATCCGCTTGAACGTGTTCACTCATACATGTTCCCGATCTTTTGAAATTGTTCATCTTTTGTGGATCACCAAAAACACCTTATTCTTGTAATCTTCATGTGCTTCTGGTTCAACCCCCTCAAACTTCAACAATTTCTAAAAGTTCTTGAGAAGTAGCTACCTGATTATATCTAGGAAGTGCATGTTTTGAATTATTTGAATTTGATGTTTTACTCAAATAGTGGTCGATTGATATCAAGAATCAAAGGCTTAATCTCAATATTTAGATGTGTTCTTAGATTTTGGAATAATGTTATGAAGAAGTAAAACAATAATCAACCACACACCAAAAACGTATTGGACATTGAGTATTTATAATAAGAGATATTTAGGTACTATAGAATAGATAAAACTCTTGAAAATTGTGAACTATGGTTTCACAAATAACACCGTCGCTTGAGCTCCAAGCTAGCGACAAGCGATTGAGACGCGTGTCGCTCGAATGATAAGCGAGAAACAGACGGATACAATGATTATGCTTTTTTCGCTCAAACATCAGCTAGACGACAAGCTAGCATAAATCCAGCAACTCTTTCTTATTGTTCCATACTCGAACCCAAAGCCTCCTAGTTCATCTATACAACCTTCCAGAAGACTCAGTGACTTTTACAATCCTTTTGTAATAATTCTATTCTTTTATAATAATCATTTTGTCTAAAGAATTGCCAATACAACATAAATCCTAACAGAACTAAAATAGGAACAAGGTTCAAAAGTGCATCTTAACAATCAAATCACAAGCTATGTACAAAGATTTTTACCATTTACAGCATTACTCATTCTGGTTAATCAAGAAAATATATTCCAGATTTTCTTGAAACAGCAAAATGATAAATCTACCAATGGAAAACTTAAGCAATTGATATATTTCTAGATCAAGTACAATTTAAAAATGTTTTCTTTATTTGATATCTTCTTTCCATGAGAATTCATCTTCTAATTTATCCCAAATGGCCAAATTTTGAGCACTACTATGTTGCCACTTTGATTTATTCAAGAAATGACGTCTGATTATGTTTCTCGTGTAGCCTGCACAAATGTCTTCAGGCAATCCAGTCTGGTTTCATTGGTTCGCTTCGTAGTCGGTAGGACCTGGACAATTAAAAGTCCAATATTACAAATATAAATGAAATGAAGTAGCACCTCGACTGAAACTTATGGGCATACGGGAAAAGTGGGCACACATCACTACCTTTTGCCCTACTGAGGTTATTAGACTGGAGAACTGCAGACTTTTCTACTCATTGTGAGCGTGTTTCTCCATTTGCTTGTGCCTCTTGCAGGCCAAATGCTATAAACACATCTCATTACCCATATACAATTAGGTCAAGGACTTGTCTAAAAATTGTAGCTGAAATGATAACAAGGAAAGAATATTTCTGACAGCAACATAGCTAAGACTGCAGCAATCTAAAAAATTGTTCTGTGCAATAATTAGCAAGTGAACTATCATAATCCAACAATAGTTGTTTAGTTATCATCCGAACTAAGGACATTCATGGCTTTTCCTGAAATTAAGGTGGTCATTTACCTTAGGAGCAAAATAAGTATTTCTGTGTTGTAGGCTGTAGTTTCAGCTGGTAGGTTCTAAATCCGATTTCTTTATGAGAGTAATTGCAGCACTTAGTTGAAAGAACAGTGAAGTAAAGAAAGCGGGGAAGGGCAGAGAGAAGGAATGAGTTTTAGAACCTTCAGAATGCTTTCTTACATCTAACATACAGTATTTTTGTGGTCCATAAAGGAGATTTAACTATTACTAAAAACACATTACACCCTAACATTTCCCCCTTAATGTGTTTTTCTTGTACTCCAATAGCTGCTCTTAGTTGTTGGAATTTCGCTAGTGGCAATGCCTTTGTGAGAATATCAGAAACATGTTCTTCAGACCTACAAAAACTTAGTTCAACTTCTTCATCTTCAACTACATCTCGAATGAAGTGGCACTCGATTGCAATGTGCCTGGTCCGACTATGAAATCATAGATTCTTTGCCATAGCAAGTAAAGGAGGTGGAATTGAGAAAGGAAATGGACAAGCGCGGTCTTGCTTGGCACGAAGGCTGGTGATTTGTTGTCACAAAATAGTTGTTTAGCTTCTTCTTGTTTTCTCCAATGTCTTCCAATATTCTTCTTAGCCAAATTGCTTGTGAAGTTGCAATTGAAGCTGACGTGTACTTGGCTTTGGCTGAGGATTGAGAAACTGATTGTTGCTTCTTGGACAACCACGAAAGTACTCTCGAGCGAAGAAAAAATGCCTGGAGGTGTTTTTCGTATCATCAATACAGCCTGCTCAATCACTATCACAATAGCCAGGCAACTTCAGTTCAATTGCTTCTCAAATCTTATTTTATAGCTATTTGTTTCCATTATATATCTCAACACTCTTTTTGCAACAACAAAATGCTTTTGACTTGGACAATTCACGAACCTTGAGAGTAAACTTGCTCCATACATGATATTGGGCCTTGAATCCATGAGATAAAACAAGTTTCCAATCAAGCTTCTGTACAGTATTTCCTCCATCTACTTTCATCAATTTTCATTGCAAGCAAGAGGCGTTTCTACAGGTTTGCACCCAAACATATTGAATTTTTGAGAATTTTTTCAGCATACTTCTCTTGGCAAACAAATTACCACTTCCATCATGATATATCTCCTTGCCAAGGAAATGATTTAGCAATCCCAAATCATGCATTTCGTACTTTTTCATCATTCCTCTTTTAAACTTTTCAATCATCTTTGAATTATTTGTACACACAAAATCATCCACATATAATGCAAAAGTAAGAATATTGGTTTTTACCTTTGATGCTTCACATATAAGGTTGGCTCGTATATATGTTTTAGAAATCCTTGTTATTGGAAATAGCCATCATTTTGATTATACCAAGACATTGGTGTTTGCTTGAGCCTGCACAAAGCCTTTTTAGATTGTACACTCTGTCTTCTTTGGCAATAAATTCTTGAGGTTGTTCAACATACACCTCTTCTTTGAGTTCTTCATTAGAAAATGCTTATTTGACATCAAGTTGGTATAACAACCAACCTTTTGGGCATCTAAATCAATGAGTGCTCTTATAGTGTCTAGGTGTTGGTGGAGCAAATGTTTCATCATAATCAATCCAGGGCTGTTGAGCATAGCCTTTTACAACTAATCTTGCTTTGCTCCTTTTGAATTGATCCAGCCGAGTTGTGCTTCACCTTGTAGACCCATTTTTTCCCACTTAGCCTCTTAACTTGCTTCCAGGTTTTGTTTTGTCAATTACTTCAATTTCATCTTCCATAGCCTTTCTCCAACACTCTCCTTCATGGCTTCTTTGAAGTTTTCCCAACCATACAAAAATTGCATCTTTCATAGATATCACTCAAATACCTCATTTTTCTTGGAGTTGAGCATGGTGATGATGAATTAGGACTTGAGGAGCTGCTTGTTAATGATGGTGAGCTTGGTGGAGTTGTTTCTTCTTCAATCTTTTCCTCTTCATTGACTGATTTTTAGGTAAAATAATTGGGACAACAACATTTCTTTCAGCTTCTTCTTTTTCCCAATTCCAAGTAGCAATTTCATCAAACAACACATCAAGACTAACAAATACTTTCTTGCTCTTCAAGTTGTACAACTTATAATTCTTTTTCCCAATTCCAAGTAGCATTTTCATCAAAAAATACATCTTGGCTAGTGATCACTTACTTGGTTTTCAACTTACACAATTTATAGCCCTTGTATAGCCAACGAAAATACACTTTTCACTGAGTCATCAAGTTTGTCATTTCTCTTTCGGTACTTGAACATTGAATATATACCCAAACATTCCGAGCTTTGATAGGAGTTTTGTTCCAGTCTTTCGTTGGCACTGATATATCAAATAAACTGCAGTATAAATTCTTCAGCCCAGAAGGTGTTCTGAAGTTTCTTCTCATGAAGCATTGACTTCTCCATGGCCATCACTGTTTGGTTCTCCCTCTTGGATACACCATTTTTGTTGTGAAGTATAGCCAACTGCAGCTACCTATCGACACCTTCATCTTCACAAAATTTATCAATTTCTCTTGAATTATACTCACCATTATCACTTCTCAAATATTTTATAAAAAAGACACTTTGATTTTCAACAAAAACTTTGAACTTCTTAATGATAGTCCAGATCTTTGCCTCGTGAAATAAACCCATGTCATTCTCATAAAATCATCAATAAAGTGAATGAAATAACTGTTTTAAGAATGAGCGGATGTATGAATACTTCCACACATTCACATGCACTAATTCAAGTGGCTATTTAGCTCTCTAAGTTACCCCTTTTGGGAATGGTTACCTGAGATGCTTTCCAAGTGCACATCCTTCACGCGATATATTTTTCTTCAGTTATAGGGAGTCCCTGCATCATATTCTACTGCAATAGCTTTAGACCTTGAAAGTTTGAGTGTCCAATTCACTTTTCCATAACCACGAGTCATTAGCCACCATTTGAAAGGCTTTGTCACTTGAATATTTGAAGTTAAAAGAAAGCTTTTTATTTTCCATTTTCAGCTTTGCTAGGATTAACTTCTCAGCTCTTTTATCAAGAATAACACGAGAATTATCTTCGAAATGGAGATAGTAACCATTCTCTAAAACGTGCCAAAGACTTTTGGTAAATCTTGATCCAAGTCGGCACATACCATCATGGATAAATTTTGAGCCCTTCTTCGTTTGGACTCCAATTTTTCCTTTTCCCGTTATATCTACCAATGCTCTATTTCCTAATCTCACTTTTGAATTCGAATCCTCCATGTCGACAAAATCATTCTTGTTCGAAGTCATATGGTTGGTGCATCCACTATCCAAAAACCATTGACTTTCTTGGCAATCGAAGAAATTTGAACTTGCAAAATGTGCATCACTTTTTGGTCGAGGTACATCCAAAGAAGAATAAAATAAGTTCAATTTCCCTTCTTTCATCATTCCAACCAAGCGGAAGCTCCTCCCTTTAATTTATATGCCACAAGTTTTACTTGACTAGCGTTCCTCGAAAATTTCTAAATAATTAAAGAAATTCTAAACATTATTAATCCAATTGAAAAAAATCTTCAATGTGTAGTCGGCCATTGAAAGTGGGTAAATCCATCCTCATTTTAAACTGTTGACGCATAAAAATGAGGCCCGATTAAATGGCTCAAGGAGTGAAGCCCCAGTTAGGGAGTTCGAAGGACAGGCCCAAGTGAGACCATGTAAAGAGCCCAAGACAGAGTTATGTAGCGGAGACTCATCATCGTCCAAGTATACAAGATGCCCAAGCTCTAGGCGAATATAACACTTTATGAATATTCAGGGCGACGATGTTATTATCGCCCAAGCTTGCGAAACGTCCAGGATTTGGGCAAATTGTTATATTAAGCGACGATTACTAAGACAGTTAAGGGGAAATCTCATCATGTCCCATGATCCAGGAAATCTCGATTACAAGCAATTAAATGGTAAAAGTAATGACAGCAGTTAGAACGGTAGTTCCATAACAAGTCAGCCATGATGAAAAACGTAGGTAGTTACAGGACGACCAACAGTTTTAGGCGGTTCCATGACAACAACTGTTAGAGGAGTATAAAAGAAAATATAAGGCATAGAAGAAAAGGATCCCCGAATCAAACACTCTCAAACAGAGAATATGTAATTTTCATTTCATTTAATTTTATCGCATTTAAATTTCAACTGTTTTGTGTGCTTGCGCCCCTTGGAGGCATTTCACTTCTCGTCGATTGTAAATCTTCATCAATAAAGCACCCATTTTTGGGACTTTGTCTCAAGAAGTCTGTTTCTTACACAATCGTCTGAACCATCTCTTAATTATTAGCGAGACCCGACTTTCAGCGCGAAACATAAACTCTTGCCTTTTTTGACCTTGCCTATGAGTTTGGGAGGTAACTTGGTCAAGTTCATAAACTTTGGGGCCAAATTGTCTTTATCACGTTATCTCTTCGTTAAATAATTCTCCAAAGTCTCGTAGATCTCTTTATTAGAATGGATCTATCGGTGGCTAAAAATTTAGGATCGGAGCATCCCACCATCGAAAATCGTTGGCGTTATCTTGAAAATATTCTGACGTTGAAAATTACCTGCTCCATATCTGTTGTAAACCTCGAAGTTGTAAATGTTGCAAAGATGTGCCCTAGGATTCGGCCCGAAGAAAGTGACACCTTCGACTTCATTCCTCCGAGTTCTAGGATTGTTATTTGGTCAGTGTTGTATTGTATTTTTGTCAACGATGGGTAGGTGGTATCCTTGCAGATTTGATCAATAATGGATCGTCCTCCAAGGTTGAGATTTCTATGATTTTTCCTTAAATTGGTTGGAAGAGATCGACAGTTTCTAGGGTTCGGTATATGGTCTTCTTCCTATTCGAATTGCTATCGCTCATCGTCCTCCAACGGAATCTCGCCGAAATATAAGTTTCCATATCTGGGATTGTTGTGAATGCCTACCCTTGGCGATGAATGCAGTTAAAGTCTGCTGGACATCGCAAAAGTTTTTCAAGCCCAGCAAGTCTGTGCTCAATGTCTTCAAACCTCCGTTCATCATCTACAAGACTACAACTTAGTCTCTACTAATACCATCCTTTGTCATCATGCCAGTAAAATCCTTGCTCTGATACCAATTTTAGTGTGGAAGAAGAATTAAAATTCTTGACACAAGAAGAAAGATGGATAACTCGAAAACCTGTAGAGAATAATTTTATTATATTGATTTAATCATTGAAAAGTGTACAAATATATGGGCAAAATACCTAATCTTACTAATAGAAGGAAATTAAACTAAAATCCTTAAAAGAAAAGAAACCTAAAGTAATAATCTAAAAGAAGGAATAAATTCTATTCTAATCAAGAAAGAAGAAATCATATTCTAAATAAAAAAGAAAAAAAGAGCTAAAGTTCTATTACAAGAAGAAATCCTATTATATATATCCTACTATAAATAAGATTGTCCTACATCACATCTTCACCACATTCTTCATATCCTTCCTCCACCACTTCCCACATATCTGCTGATAGAAACAGTGCTTTCATCTTCACAGACCAAAAATCATAATTTTGGCTATAAAATCTGGTACATATGGTTGCAGTAAACTCCCACTCGAACCGCTTGTTCTTGTCATCTTCTTTTTCACAAAACCCCTCTATTTCTTTAACCTTTCTTGCTAAACCTTTGCTGTAATTAAAGAAATCCAACCCAGATCCTCTGATACCACAACGTTGGCTGTATTTTCAGCTGGTAGGTGCCAAAATCGGTTGTGTTTATGAGAGTAATTGCAGCACTTAGATGAAGGAAGAGCAAAGTAAAGAAAGCAGGGGAGGGCAGAGAGAAGGAAGGAGTTTAAGGACCTTTCTTTAATGTATTTTCTTACATCTAAGTACAGTACTTTTGTGGTACATAAAGGAGACTTTTCCACTACACCTTAAAAGCTTTTAGTAACTATTAGACTTAACTATTATTTAAAACACATTACACCTTAAAAGCTTTTAGTAAACAATGAGGTAAATAAAAGACCGTATAATAAAGAGGAGAAATGAAGGCCATATAACCGAAAAACGACGATAAATGAAAAATATGCCACAGGATGTATTGTAGGAGGTCCATGGAAATTAACATCTAGCTAGTAGCTATTATGAATTTTCAGCTGATCTCATGCCTTCATGTTTCATGATTCACAAAGCTACACATTTGAAATCATCAGCGTAACATGCCATGCATAAGTTGTTTCTTCTGTTTCTTTTTTACTGTTTTCCAAATACACGTGCCAGCAAATTTAGATCAAAATAGTTAGAACATCATGGTCACGATTTACCTCTTCTCCATCATCAGATAAAGGGCCATCATCCTCAACCCTACTTTTTTCTGGGAGCACATCTAGAAGCTCTGCATTTGAAGGACCAAGAAAATGTACAACCAATTGCTTGATAAAATAAATGATATCCAATTTATTCATTGTTAAAAGTACTGCAATGCTTAAGTGGTGAAAAGTCTGTTAACTATTTACCCGAAAAAGGCAACAAATAGAATTGAAAAATTAGACAAATGCTATGAATAATAGTTATAAGAATTACCACGGTTCCCTTTACCTTCTTTAGAACCCTTTTTTTCTCGTGTTCTCCCAAAATCATCAAAACAGAGGTCTGTCATTGAGGCTGATACCTGAAATTACAATAAATAGTCTCTAGTATTACTCTCAGTCTCTACATCTGCACAATATTCAATTACAAATAGCTAATCTTACACTAGAAAATTCAGATTCTGATGTGCCAGAGAGCTCGATCAACTTAGATTTGTCTATCTTAAGCTGCAAGACTTTCAAGTATTGATCAATTATAACATCAGGACATGCTTTCATCTACAAAGAGTGTACATAGTACTGACATGCATTATAGAAATATTGCAAACCTTGTGTCTTTTAGCGCAAAGGTAGAATGCTGCAGCAGTGAACACAGGCCGCGTGATGTCAGTACTTGCTCTACGGGAGGATGGAAGTGAGGCAATAAACCGATCCTTATACCTAAAAACCAACAGAAGTACTATTTATTATCGCTGTATCAATGTTTTCATGCAAAACATTTCCCTTAACATGAGATAAAAAGTCGAGCACTAAGTAATAGATCTCAGTGTAGAATCAAGATGCTACTAATGAATCGAATTTTAAACAAGAATGATAGATACATCTATTTATGTTCCTTGGAATCAAAAAAGAACTGATAGCTGTCCAATACTTACAAAGACAATACTTTCTGGACAACAGGGATGAGCCTAATACATCCAAATTGAATTGCCAACTCTCTTGTATCAAGCTTGTTCCTACAAATTATTAGCCCAAAAAAGAACAAAATTGAGCAACGCAAAGAAAATCATATACAGAAGTAACAAAGATTTTAAAAAGAAAATGAATACTAACTTGATACCAATGCTATTTTGCATTGAATTATAGGATCTATTGTAAGCCTTTTCAGACAGCCCACTCAATTTTACTGCAGCCGGATGATCAAATATTACTTCCATCCTATAACAATTACTACTAAATCATTGTTGCAAAAAATGGATGATTTGTGTGTATATTAATTATCAATTAACATAATCAATTAAATAACATAAATATAAGAATTCAACAATAACATAAACATATAGAGCTTGTTTGGTACAGCTCAACATCGAATTAAAATTGAAAATATAGCCGTTATTGGGTCCCACTCGTCTAATAAAAGTCAACAATAACGGCTAGTTTTTCAATTTTAATCCTATTTTAATCTCTACCGAATACATCCATAATATAAGTAGAGAATTAGAAAACATGCTTTAGAAAATCACGTCAAAGACGTTATAAAGTCGTGTTGCCTCCCCCTTCATACGAGTACTTTCAGTACTACACGGCCCCAAGATAATAGGGAGATAAAGAACGAGTCTCTCATCGAATTGCCAAAATAGTATAAAACAAACAATGAATATTCTTTCAAGTTTTGGTTGTCATAGTTATGAAATAATATCACCTTCTTTTATAATGTTAAATCAACCCCACAATAATCAACATTAATCTAATTAAAAACAGGTTACATTCTAAAATTATTTTGTATTAAAACTGATTAAAACAAAGAAAATGCAATATTAAAATTAGCTTTAATTTTGAAGGTTTAAGACTTTTTTGTTTTATATGTTACAACAATCATTGAACCGAAAAGTTAATATAGGGGAAAGAATCAAGAATTGTACCTGGAAGCAGCGATCTCTAAGCAAATTATAGCCTTGCAAATCTCCCCCTATCCAAGAAACAAACAAATAAATACTAACGGTCGAAATGAGCATAAAATTGAAATGGGTTCTTAAAATACAAAAGAAAAATGAAAGAAACTCACAACGCCGATTATGGAGGAGTCAAAATGGATGTCGGCTCGGCGGCGTGAAGGATGAGTTGTTTGGATTCAGAAAAGCCCAATTTCTTGGCTATCTCTGACATATCCATTTTGCAGAATTGAATTTTATTCAATTTTCTACTTATATTTGGATTTGTGGGCAATGAAGAGATAAAATGGAAATGGAAATTTATAGTAAAAGGAATTACTCGGAAAAGAGCAATGGCGGGAATTTGAAGGTCGTGCTCATGGAAAGTGTTATCTATCCAGATTCAACCTTTTCTTTTCTTCTCGTATTTCAGTCCTCTTATCTTACGAAAAGGATCGTTCTAATACACATTCCTAAAAGATCAAAAATTCAAGAAGAAGAAGCTTATAATCACTTTTATGTTTCGTTATCATATGAAATTGCTTTAAATGTCATTGTATTTTTATCGGTTATTGAATCTTACCCGTGTTCACACATGTTGAATGGATAATTGAAACGGAATAGTGATATTTCTGATAGATTGAGGCAAGTTTTCCTTACCCGACCTTATGTTGTCTACCAATTCAAAATCAACTACTTGAGACCTTTTTGATCAATTCCTTACTGAGAGCGAGTTCTATATTGCTCAAAATTCAATTAAAATTGAAAATATAATCATTATTAAATCTCATTCGTCTAATAAAAGTCAACAATAACGGCTAATTTTTCAATTTTAATCCGATTTTATTGTATGCCAAACACCCTCTGAAACATCTAGAACAACTGGATACTTAGCCAGCCAAGAACAGGCAACGAGCTTCGGAACAAAATCAGCGCAAATAAACATTCCATTCCAACCCTTTAGAACTAATTTTAAAGGTAATATTAAGTAATCAATACAACTGTTGAATAAAACCAAGTCCTTTAATGTTGGCAGTACAAGTCTATCATATTGTTATCTAAAATTTGCTAACGCCACAACAGTAGACAAATTTTGGATTCAGGTATCAACAGCCTCGATTTGGATCCATAACACAGAGATCCAAGCACTGAGATAACTCATCTAACCAACACAAACCATGACAGCTAGTCCGACACTTGTATTGATGCTTCGCTCGTTCCGTTCTCTTGAATCAACTGTTAATAAAAAGAATTAAAAGAGTATCATAATGCAAGTCACTGAAAACCAACGGACGGTAGAGAAAAGTAAAGGGGATGATGAGGATACCAATGAGCCAACTCGCTCGTATGCTTCCATTACTTGGGGATTTTCCTCGTCTTCATACCCTACTTGCAGGATTCGAGGTCCATTAACAGACCAGAAAGCTCTCCTACCAGCCTCCTGCAAGAATCTCACAACAATAAGAGCTAACTTGCTAGGAGATTTTTTGCAAACCTTGCAAAGCATTACAGTAGAGAATAGTTGGTTCAAGTGGTGGGTCGAAAGAGGTGAAGAGAGATGCACGAACTTGCTCCTTTGCATAAGCTGAATAGAATTAAGCAAAACGATTTCACTGAACCTAGTTTGGCAATTCTACTTTCAGAGGAATCAGTTGATAAGCTTGTCTACCAAGCAGGTATAAAATCATATGAGCGGGTATACAAAACTAGAACTTGATAAACCCAACTCAATTCCTAATTCATTCTCACCAAAAAATAGAAGGGAAATGTAGTATGTTTG
Source organism: Fraxinus ornus (assembly GCA_903798235.1). Classification (NCBI taxonomy): domain Eukaryota; kingdom Viridiplantae; phylum Streptophyta; class Magnoliopsida; order Lamiales; family Oleaceae; genus Fraxinus; species Fraxinus ornus. The sequence continues at coordinate 13,091 of CAIGRF010328156.1, read as the reverse complement.
GAATATATCCTCCACATAAATCATGCCTAGGAATCAATCCGGTCTTTAGACCAAACTAGAGTTTTCTAATCAACCTTCAAAGCTCAGAGAATGTGAATGTTTTTATTATTGGTTCTTATCCAAAGAAAAGGGAGCCTTCAAGCCAGTAAACATTAGCAGCATATCAATCCTCAACTACAGAAAATAATGAATAATTTCAAAAGGGAACCAAGATCCTCATACTCGAAAAATGTAGCCTGAGTTCTCAAACTTTAGGTAACAAAGCAAGTATAAAACACTAAACAAGTCAGGGCAATAACTTCTTTATGCTAAAAAAGGCAGCAACTTTCATGATTCATATACATCTTTGCTGGCGCCAAGGAAATTTTGATTTTTATTTAACTTTTAACCAAAAACAAGGCTACCTCGGTGAAGGCTTTTCAATCTATAAATAATTGATGTTTTCCAAACAGTTCTAACAAGGTTGATCAAGTACAAGCCACCTAACCTGCAAAATGAGCAAGTAGATAGCATCCAACGCTTGAACACGTATTTCGGGATCAACTATTACTTCACGCTCAATCGAGAGTGCACTCCCAAGCTCAAGGGGCATTTTAGATACATCTTTCTCACTATAAATCTGTCACAAGTTAATGCATTAGTAAAAACAGAATTCAAAATGCACTTAAACCAGACTGAATCATCGGCTTTAGCTTGAATTAACATCGCAGTAAATTTGAGTGGCCTAACATCTTTGTGGAGATACTCCACTTAGCAAGGGTATCCAAGCTTAAAGATTGCAGTCATAGGATACTTTTGTCTTGCCTAAAATTTAACTGTTTCCGTCCAAGGATCTTAAGACAGTAAAACCAATAAATTTTCAGACAAGTCATAATGTCATGAAAATGTTCAAACAGGTTCTGCGTGCACACAAAATCTATCAAGAGATATCAAAGTTAATTTGCAATTTCTTTAGGGATTTGACAAAATTCCAGATAACATACCACTCACAACAAAATATGCTCAAAAACACAAAAAAGGTTGTCTTAATAAGTGGCCAAACTTTGTTAAATATAGATCACCTTTTTTCCAGCAACCGGCAGAAGCAGTGCTGGCCACAGAAACTCAGAGATCAAAAGCACATTTTGCAGCTGACTGTCAGCTTCAAAACAGCAGTTCCGAATAGTTCCGGAGACCTATAAAGAAGAGAAAGATATCGAAATGCAAAAAGATATCTAACCAAAGTATTTATTCGAGGATTGCTAAAACAACGATGTAAAGGAAGGCACATAATAAATCATATCTGCATTTTTCTTTCTAGTTCTACAAGCTTTCATTTGATGTGTCCGCAAGTTTTACTTACTCAAACAGCCCTTCGAATAAACAGAAAATGTTCTTAATTTCAAACCTACAGATTATTACACAACAAATATACAGTGGGTGTATAAAGAGATCTTGTAGGATTTTCATTGTTCTCACTCATTCTCGTTCCCTACCCTGTGTTCCAACTTCCATCCCATGAGAGAAATATCCGCTTGCACTTGAACTTAGCCAAAAGGCCGTTTAGACAAGTGTAACAAATCAACAATTATGGACATGTTTTCGGGTAACTCGTATGGTACCGGATATCCCGTACTCTTTATCATAGAATTACATTCAGTTAGTTACTATATGAACGCGCCTGAGAAAGCCCCCACGTGGCTTCTCCAATTCCTCAAAAAGCAACCAGAAACGGAAACTAAATAAGCCATCATACCCAATAAAAAACTGAAATAGAAAACAGGTAGCAACTGAATTTCCAAGAGAACATTTGTGAGAGGTCAAAAATAAAAAAATAAAATAAAGAATTGTATTTCATGGTCTCAAAACATTCTAGAGCAAGAGAATCTTTCTACTTACCCCTTTCTTTCGCAATGGGCTACCTGAATCAAATTGCCTAATGATCTGCTTCAGAAGTCCTCTCCTAGGGTCCAGTAGAAGTTTTCTTCCTGCTTCTTTCTGTGAAATATTTACTAATATAGAAGCCACATGTTCAAAAGGATCACCTGATAAGATGAAAAAAAGAAGGTAGTTAAGTCAAATATGTTCCATAAAAGTAAATCTTCTTGTCATGTCATACAATTAGTATGAATCACAATTTTCCGACCCTAACCCAAATAAATTTCTTTTCTTAATATCGAAAAAAAAATTAGACGTACATACCTATAGTAAACACAAATTTTCTGCCCTTTTCCTTTAGTAAAAGGTAAATAAAATACAATTTCCCTTCAGTTATTAACCAAAAATTTGTGACAAGACCTATTAATCCCAACTCCCAAGTAAGGAATTTATTGCATATTCAATATCTGTCACTGACATTTTACGACGACTTCAATTGTACACACATAATTTCACCGTTCCACTTGCAGATAGGAAAAGCTATAGAAGCCTGTCAGAGTTAGTAAGGTAGATTGAATTGTAGTATCTTTGCCTTGTATACCTATATTTTATACTAATGTAATAATAGGTATACAAACCTGCAAGAGTTAGTAAGGCAGATTGAATTGTAGTATCTTCGCCTTGTATACCTATATTTTATACTAATGTAATAATAGGTAGTGCCTCCATATATATCTTCTCTTATAGAAAAGGTCAAACAGTACACTAATATGAATATCAACTTTGCTCTTTCTACCACTAAACCGAGGGTAGCATATTCATGTGTTAATCTTACGAAAAGGTTAGGGGTGTACTATTTACTTTATTTATTTTAGCATGATAGACCATGCAACTGCTACATTTATCTCCACTTCATATGCATTACCTCCAATGGAACCAAATACTTATTTTACAAATCCAGTAACACAAGTAATGGACTAATGAACTCACCTTTTTCCTCAATGGATGATGTACAAAATGATCTCACCAACTTCATGACATACAGACCATGCATCTTATCATCTCCAAGCTGACATCCAGGATCAACAATCAACATATTAAGCATAATCAATTAATTTCTCAAAAAAGGAGGTATGAGCTAATATCCTCTAACTTGCAATAAAAAGTGCATACCACATAAATACATAATTATAATTTCCAATGCCCATTCAATTTTTTCTTCAACATTGAAATTAATGAAGGCCTTCTCAGTATCAAAAGCAGCTTTCTAGAACATTTTAGTGTTCAACTAGAAACAGTTTCAGTACAAAGGAAAACGAACAAGGCAGATAGAATAAGGAGATGAAAATGGCACCTGAAGCAAAGAATCAATACCAGCATCCAACTGTGTGAGATTGACAAGGAGCATAACTAGCAGCCCAGTAATGTCACCTTTTCTGTACAAATTATCCATCACTTTTCTAACCATGTCCATTTCAACCATCTTTCCTGCTACATCTGAATTTTGTGACAAATTTACAAGAGCTTCTGCTGCAGGTTCTGAAACTTCCTGAACAAATAAATCAAACAACATGCTGGTAAGTAACTAAGGCACAACCAATAAACTATAGAGATTAAACATTCCCTAAGTATTTAAAATTACTGACGTGCGCTATTTTTTTATTTTTTATTTTTTAAAATCAGGCTTTCTCAATTGTGAGGATTGAACTCTAGCATCATGGTATGAAAAAAGGGTCAAGAGGCGCGCCTTGGATTTGAGGCGTATGACAGGTGCCTCGGGGCGTGAAATCTGAGGCTAATCTTGAGAGGCGTGCGCCTTAATTGAATCGGCTGCACACCTCTTGTATGCCTCAGACCTGACCCTTTTGCTTTATTAAAAACTGGGCCCAAAAAGTTAGAAAAGGCCAAGTCTTCATCTACTTTAATAGTACTACAACACCTACCTGCAGGCCTATATAAATATATTATTGACCTAAGTCACCTAACACAAGAAAATACGCAGAAAGAATGTACACATAAGAATGTAGCTCCGTGTCCCAATGTTCCTGAAAATGTCAAAAAAGAGATCGAAGATTATATGAAGACAGGAACCATGAAAAACCACCTTTCACAACAACAATTTGATGACATGGTACACCTTGGTAATTACTATGAGGGAGATGACAATAATAAAGCGCAAGATTCTACGAGAAGCATTAGGGGACCAATAGATAAATATATTACAAATATTGGTGATGAGGAAGAAACGGGCAATCAAACTCCAAAGATGACTCCGAAAGAGCTACGCAGTAAAATCAGCTTGGATGTTGG
>CAIGRF010328153.1:0-14961 GCA_903798235.1 Fraxinus ornus | reverse complement strand
CAAAAGATTATGGCAGATAAAAGAGGAATGATCAATAGAATCGCCAAGGAGTAAAGCATACAAATATTTAGCCTTGTCAAGAGGCAAGGTAGATATAAGGGTCCGTTTGATTGCAAAGGTGGAAAATGGGTGGAAAGAAAATGTTTTACTGGGAATTGATTTGTCTAAAGATTATTTTACTAGGAATTGTAATTAATTGTGTTTTATTGGTATAATTTTTCATGAAAAATGTTGAAAGTTTGGTGTCGTTGGCTTCTTTTTTATGGAAATCGTCCATTAAAGTGATAATTTTTCTACCATTGGGTCTAGAATTTGTTCCAATTACCAAAAAAAATTGAAAAAAAATTATCATACCGAATATCATTCGTTTGTCTTTGTTTTGCATGAAAATTGTCAATAAAAGTGATAAAAAATTTTACCATTGCGTCTAGAATTTTTTCCAATTGTCAAAAATTAAAAAATAAAAAATATTTACCAACCAAAACATCAAACGGATCCTTAGTTTTATGATCCGCAATCCACGCAAGTGTCGGAAGCCTATTTCTAAAGGAAAATAGTTTAAGTAAAAAAGCAAAGAAGTAAAATCCCGCATGTTAAGCATAATGTTGAGAATTTGAGCTATTTATGGTGAGGAAGCCAACACAAAAGGAGAGTATTCTGATTTTTATTTAATATGGAATTCACGTTAGTCTATGATAAGTGTGCTGCACACCTTTATCTAGAAATTAGAAATATGCTAAATTGGAACGCTTTGTATTATATTTGACTTTTTAAGGAGAAACTCTGAATTTGAAGATAATTGATGAAGAAGGAAAGAAAAACAAAGGATTGAAACAAGCAAAACAAAGAATTTATGAGGGGAGGTGATGTAACCACGAATAGAACAAAATCGGCTCGAGATCTTCAATTTTTGGCCATTTCCTTGTTTAATTATCTTTTATAATATTAGAATTAAATTTTTGTACAATTAGAATTTTTAGAGGTTTCATATAAATACTTCATTATTTCATTGTATTAAAAAAAAAAAACAAGTTATGAATTATGATTATTGAAATTGAGAATTGTCTCTCTAATTGTTCTTGATTGAATATTATTGAACTTATCAAATATTGTTATAATATTTGTGGCGTTCAACTTTTAGAACTTTTAAAAAGATTAAACACCTTTTGTGACGTTCGCAAATCGATGTTCGTTGGTTTTATAATCAAGAGATCATTCAAACTTTATTTTTGTTTGGTTTGCTTGGTTCAATAATTTGCGGGTCGAGATTCAACCGTCTACAACTGAATTTGGACTTCTCGGCATTTCTCAATTAATTCCGCAAGTTCCTTGCGTATCGGATCAAAAACTCAAAATTTACGACAGATACGAAAAACATAAAGAATAAAGGATACAAGAAACAATACTAATTTTTTTTTTTACTGTTCACTGGGTACTATTAAAAAAAAATAAAAATTTAATTGACTTATTTGGGAATGTGTCACTATACTATTATCTATCCCAAATCCAAAATTTGTTTGTGTTCATTACAATCCGAAATTCACGAATCACTTTCTTGAATTAAAAAGATTTCCATTCGAAATTTCATCAAATGCAATTTTTTTCTTGAGTCTTCTTGACTACACCTACGTAAAAGGATGGATGGTGATTGGGGACACATTTTTCAAACTCCGTGTTTTGCGGATAGTAAGGTATGCAGTCTGGCTATGATAAGTAGTACACGTCAAATTTGGCTATTATCACGATGGTTGAAAAAATGGGGTTACTTTTACAACAACACTCTAGACCTTATATGATGACTTGGTTGAAGGAGTGTGAGAAGGTTGATGTGACCAAGCAGGTTATAGTAAACTTCACCCTTGGGAGATATAGTGATGAGGTTTAGTGTGATGTAGTGCCGTTGAAATCTTTTCCTATCTTGTTTATGAGACTTTGGAGGCATTAGAGGAATACTGTTTATGATAAGGGGATGAACATGTATAGGTTTCTTCAAGATGGAAAAAAAAAAGCCACTCTGGCTAGCTTGACGTTGGAATAGTCCCTTGCAGACCAATGGAAGATGGGAGGTGAGGCAGAAAAGAAAAAGTAAGAGAAAGAGATGACCACGCCGAGAGAGAACACCAGGGTTGAATTGTGAGAGGAGCCTAGAGATAGGGAAATTGAGATGGAGGATGGTGAATTGAAAAATGTAATTGAAATTGAGGAGAGTGAACAAATTAAAGAGGAGGATCACGAGCAGGCTGGTATAAAAATTATAGAGATGATTTAGCAAGAGAGTGAGGAAATAATAGAAGAGGGTGTTGAGCTAATGATTGAAAATATTGTGGTGGAGACGATACATTATGAGTGCGAGGACTCATATCTTGTTTTTGGCTAACAAATTCAACCGTGTTTCACTTAATTCTTTCTTTTAGGTTGATCATTGTGCGTGAGAGTTCATGCAACAATATCTATGACTGATTGAGTTTGTGCTGCAATACATTCATACCTGCAAAATGAAAGGGTACCATGTATTGATCCTATGCCATGGGAGGAAAAATTTTCCACTTGATCCAGGTGGTGCAGTGATAGGATTTGTAGCAGGTTGGTTATTCCCTACGCGATCACAAGGCACAGATTCGAGGACGAATCCTTTTGAATAGAGAGGGGATGATGTGACCATGGATAGAACAAAATCGGCGCGAGATCTTCAATTTTTGGCAGTTTTCTAGTTTAATTAGAATTCTATATTTTTAGCATCTTTTACAATATTAGAATTATATTTTGTTCAATTATGGTTTCTAGAGGTTTTATATAAATACCTCATTATTTCATTGTATTAAAAAAAGCAAGTCATGAATTATGATTATTGAAATTGAAAATTTTCTCTCTAATTGTTCTTGATTGAACATTATCGAACTTATCAAATATTGTTTTAATATTTGTGGCATTCAACCTTTAGAACTTATCAAAGGATTATGCACCCTTTGTGCAAATTGAGGTTCATTGATTTTGAAATCAAGAGGTCATTCAAACTTTATTTTTATTTGGTTGTTTGGTTCAATAACTTACGGGTCGAGATTCTACCATCTACACCTGAATTTTGGCTTTCCCGGCGTTTCTCAATTAATTCCGCGAGTTCCACGCGTTGCCGGTACCCGGGTTCGCGTCAGGAGCATGTGAGAAAATTAGAGTATAAAGTTTGGTACAAAATGTTGGATCGTTAGTATATTTAAATGGTTGTTCAGACAAAGAAAATACATAATTCATAGGAGCGTAATTAAATTTTAGGAAAAAGGAAAGAAAGAAAGTAAAGAAAAAGAATATAAAGTGAAGATTGCAATCCGAGGTAAGTGAAAACACTTTTTCTTTAAGATAACATTGCCTCACAACGGTGCTAACGGTACGACACTTATCTCCCAAGATACAATATACAATTTGTGGTAGAAGCACTTCAAATCACATGCAACAACGAACTCGGAACAATAAATTTCACTCTATAAGAAAATGGTTTTGGAATGACTTTGTAGAGTATTTTGCAAGAGTTTTGATGTAATGATCAATGCAAAATAATATGGGATGTATAATGGACGTCCAAATGGTCCTATATATATATATATATATATATATAGAAGATGAAAGATGAAGTGTCAAACCCCAAACTTAGCAACCTTCATGAAGTGAAGCATCCTAGCTGTCGCTAGTCTGTCACTGGCCTCTCGCTCAAGCAAAAGTGAACTCGCCTATCACTAGACTGTCGCTCTAGCGATAAGAAAGCGATAAAGTTAGCTATTTTTTCAGCCCGTATATCCTCTTTTCTATCCAACTTTGGACTGCAATTCCTCTTTCATCCGAAATTGATTTTGAGATTCCAAATATATTGTGACGATCAACTCGACGAGTATAACAAATTAGTCTATTTATATTCATAATTCGGCTATCGAGTCAAGTCCGTATATTTAAGCAAAGTTGACAAGAAAGTCGCTTTTCCACACTTAACTAAATTTATTTTTATTCCCTAAACCAAATTCTAACAATCCCCACATGAATGAAAATTCGAATATACTCATGATATGCAAAAATATGATGCATTGTAAAGAGAGAGGAGAAACACACTGCATCAGGTAAGGTAGCTTATGGTTTTGAACATTCTTTAGTGAAATACTATTGGATTTACTTGGCTAATTGGTGAACATGATGTGTTGAACCAACTACACCTCACACTTATATAGTTGACCTCATATTAAGAGTATTCTGCCCTACTTCACTTGACTTAATCAAGATATAGAAATTATTAAAAGGATATCTTAACATTCATATTCTATAGAAATCACTTTAATTATCATATGAATGAGTTATGAAATATTTTCCCAAGTGTTTTATTGAATATTCATAACTTAGTTGTCCCCTCGAACCAAGATCTTGGTATTTTCAATCAACAAGACAAGGTTATCATTACAAAGATCCTTACGTAGTAGACTATAATCACGTTTCTTTTGATAGGCAATGCATATGATCTCTCGGTAAACCTTTAGTAAATGAATCTGCTATGTTCTCCTTTGACTTAACATAATCTTTGGAGATGATACCATTAGAGATCGGTTGCTTAATGTCATTGTGTCTACCATGTATATGTTTAGATTTACCATTACATATGTTGTTTTGAGCCCTTTTGATAGCCGATTGACAATCACAATGTAGACTAATTGCAGGTACCGACTAAGGCCAACATGAAATGTCTTCCAAGAAGTTACGAAACCATTCTACTTCTTCAATGACAAGTATAGTTTTCATACTTATTTGAGATTCTAAATGGTGATATTTTACTGTTCTTTGGATAAAATACTACCAACTTGTGTTGTATTGCATTTTGTAGGTAAGTGTTGATGTTTGATGAAGAATTGAAGAAAAAAATGTAAAAATAGTGAAAAATGGAAAAATCCGAAGTCGATGACTAAATTTAAAACAATCCATAGACGAGACGAGAAATGAAATGAAGATCAAAGATACCAAGCATTTAATTGGATACAACTAGAAGATAAATGAACAAGAATGCAAGAGAAAATAGCTGAAATGAAGCAAACCCAAAGTTCGAGGACTAGAGCACAACCACTAAAAAGTTGAGTTGAATCTCACAATAAAGATTTGAGAGTGTTAGGGGTCAATTGGATGAGAAAAGAATGAATTATAGTCCATGTATTATCACTCATCAACTTTCAGCTGAAAAAGTCGTGCTTCGTTTTTTAGCGTCATACTGAGACTCAATTTTGGCATAGAAAGCTTTTGAATATTTCTATGAAAACTGTATCCCTCTGAGTTAGCTTTTCAATACATTTTGAATCATCTTAATCGGATATAAAGAGAGAAAAGTATGACAATACTGATAATTGTTTAGTGATCTGAAATTAGGCAAAACGCGCGCCCATAGGAGAGGCGGGCGCCCCAACCAAAAATGGGGTTCCTGAAACGTCCTAAACCAGGCAAGCACGTGCTTCAGTACAAAAAGGAAAAAAAATACGATTTTCCTTATTTTTGTTTTGGTAACAATTCAATGCAATACTTTTCTCATCCTTTAAATATCAAACTCAACGAAAATATGGGGGGGCCATTCGACCTAAATTTCATAATATTCTACATATTTTTTAGGCGAAGAATAAGTCTATATATCAGTTCAAGGCGAATCATACAAGGATTTTGAAAATTCATAGTCCTATTTTAATATTTGAGCCAAGAATGTGGATTTCTCCTACTTCTTCCATTTTCTTATTTTCGGGTGATTTTTTTTCCTATTATTCTCATGTAATTTAATTATAAGAATGTTAGACTAAATTTTTTATTGTATTAGATGAATGATGAACCATATTGTTTGTTTATTTTAAGTCAAAGCAATTAGTTTAGTATTTCTTGATTTTTCTTGATTGATTTTACATTCTTATTGAACTATTTGATTGTTTGATCACCAATTAGATAGTAAATTGCTTGTTGTGGTGTAAGAATACTCACAATAAGTTTAGAACGTGGCAAGATTAACACATTGACAACAATATGTATTAGGAATAATATCTATATCATGTGTGATAAATCATGTGAATCAATGCATATTTTTCATATGAATTCAGATTAGGAATAGTGTCGAATCGTGTTAAACATATGTTTAATATATCTTGAAAAAGAATATTAAATAATAGTGGATTATCGATTGTCTTGAATGCATGAATTTACTAGATTACAAATTAAGAATTGAATAAAATGGTAATAGGGGATTCAAAATTCCAATATAAGCATTTACATATTAAATAAATATTTTATTTGCTTTGTTAGTTTATGATTAATATAGAAAACATAAAATCATCTCTTTTGATATCATCGCACATTTAATTTAATAGTAGTTATTGAACTACAAATTAGACCTTATTTATCGTAGAACAATACTCTTAACTTACAAATCTTATTACTTGTATAACAATCTCGAACGCTTGCGGTTTTGTCCGAACATCCAGCTTTGTCCAAAGCAATAAACTTCGATTCAATCGTTGATCGAGCTATGCATATTTGTTTTGTCGATTTCCATGATATAAAAGCCCCACAAATGGTAAAAACATAACCACTAGTAGATTTAGAATATTTTATATTAGATATTCAATTTACATCACAATATTCTTCTAATACTGCGAGATATTTTGTGAAGTGTGATCCATATGTTAAAGTATACTGTAAGTACCTAAAAACCCTTGTTAAAGTCTTCTAATGATCATGGCTTAGATTACTTGTGAATCTACTAAATTTATTCACAGCACATGTTATGTTCGATCGAGTGCAATTTGTAATATACATAAGACTGCCTATAATTTGTGAATACTTTAGTTGTGACACACATTCACCCGCATTTTTGACTATGTTTAAACTTGTTTTAATAGGGTTTTCGTACGACTTTCCTCAAATACATTATACCTTGTAAGTATACTCTCAATATAGTGAGATTGGAAAAGTATAATTTCTTATGATATTCTTGAGATCTTAATCCCTAATATTACATCAGCCACACACAAGTCTTTTATATCAAAATGTTTTGTTAACATTTTCTTGGTGTTTAGTATTATTTAGTGACTATTGACCATTATCAACACGTCGTCTACATGTAGACACACAATCGCATAGGCCTTTAGTGTATGTTTAATGTGTACACATATCATACTCATTTATCTTAAACCCATTAGACAACATTATTTTTTTAAACTTTTGATACCATTTTTTAGGTGCTTTTTTCAATCTATACAAGGATTTAACTGGTTTACAAACCTTTTGTTTGTGATTAGGAGAGAAGAACCCTTCGGGTTGTTCCATATATATCTCCTCTTCTAACTAACCATTTAGGAATTCCGTCTCAACATCCATTTGATAAATCTCAAGATTAAGTAATGCCGCAATAGCAATTAACAACCTTATTGATGTAATTCTAGTTATGTGTGAGTAGGTATCAATGAAGTCAAGTCATTCTTTTGTCTATTTCCCTTGTCAACTAATCTAGCCTTATATTTGTCAATGGGTCCATCAAGTTTTAGTTTCCTTTTGAAAATCCATTTACACTCTAAATGCTTGTTCCAATGAGGTAAATCAACTAACTCCCAAGTATGGTTTTGCATATTGATAACTTATTTCCAATGCGATGCTTCCGGTATAGATATTACTTTATCGAAAGTCTTTAGTTTATTTTCTATCATATAGAATAATTTGGACCAAACGAAATGGATATTCTAGCCCTTTTACTACGCTTTTGTTTTTTCTTATTTTAGGTGTCATTTGTAGTATCATAAGTTTAGGTTAAAAAATCTAGGCCAAACGAAGTTGATATTCTTTCCCTTTTACTACGCCTTAGTTTTTCCTCATTTGAAATACTATTTGTAGTGGCGTAAGTTCTTTTATTTGAACTTACATTTTCCTTGTTTTTATATAGAAAAGTATTCTAAAAAATTATGCATTTTTTGATTCGATTATTGTCCTTCATGTACATCTTAAACTTCAGATTTATGTACATGGAAATGATATACACTACTATTATTGGAGTACTCAATAAATATGCAATCAATCTTCTTACGGCTTATTTTCACTTATTTAGGTTTAGGTACTTAAGACATAGCCAAACACTCCCCACACTTTCAAGTATTGATAAGAATGATCATGAAATTTCCATAGTTCATATAGAGTTTCTTCCATTTTTTAAGGAGTATTTTGTTAAGAATGCTATTTGCCGATAGAATAGATTTCCCCCACAAGTTCTGAGGTAGATGTGAACTTATCAACATTGAGATCAGCATCTGTTTAAGAGTTCAATTTTTGCGTTTAGCGACACCATTTGATTGGGGTGAGTAAGGTGCCATTGTTTGATGAATGACTCCATACTCAAAACAATATTCTTCAAACGGTGCCCTGTATTCACCATCTCTATCACTACGAATAACTTTTATTCGTTTATCCAGTTGATTTTCAACTTCCATCTTTAATGTTTAAAAATATCTAGAGCTTCGTCTTTATTTCGTAGTAGAAAGATATAATAATAGTTTGTACAATCATCAATGAAAATTATAAAGTATTTCTTACAACATTTAGTTTGACCAAATTTCAAGTCACATATATCGTTATGTATAACTCTGAAGGTGTCGTGTTCCTTTGAATTGAGTGAAAATGTGTTTTGACCAACTTAACTTCAACACATACTTCACATTTATGATTAGGATCAATCTTAAGTGTCAGAATTAAACTTTGATTCATTTTGCACTTAGATTTGTAATTGATGTGTCATAATCGACTATGCTATAAACAGGACAACTCAATCATATACGTGGAATTTAAAGTTTTATTCATATTGCTTTGTTTTAATACAATTGTAAGAACGTTCATTTTGAACATTCCATCACATATGTATCATTTACCAACATACATCTCATTCTTAGTGAGTACATTTTTATTGGATACGAATACAAGTTTAAAATCATTTTGTTAAGTAGAGACCCGGATACAAGATTCTTATGATATCCAGTATATGTAGGACATTGTTGCAGACGATTTCTTTACCGGATGTCATCTTCAAAGTAACTTTCCATTGTCCTTCAACTTTAAAACTTGCAGAATTTCCCATGTTTGTTCTCCATTTAATTCTTTGTACTTAGAGAACGTAGTCTTATCTGCACAAATGTGACGGGTAGCACCAGTATCAACCCATCATTTCCTTAAATTTTCAACATTGTTATATTCAGAAGCAACCACAAAAAGATCCATATCTTGTATCACTTCAGAAAGGATGTATCTTTCTATCACATTTGCTTGTGTGTTCTTTTTAGACTTTTAACATTTGTTAGAGCGAAGTCTGACTTTTTCATAATTGAAACAGTTGCATTTTAACTTCTGACATTCTTGGAATTGTCTCTTTTTAGTACAACAACGGAAATCTTACTTTTCTTGTTAACAACCTTCGAATCAGTTGTTCAACAAAATTTGCTCCAAGTTGAACAATAGATTACCTTTCGATGTTTCTATTGTCTTCCTCAATCCCAAACGGATCATCGATTTCTCCAAATTCATCTCCTTGCATTTGTACTTGAGATAATTATTGAAATCTCTCCACATAGAGGTAGTTTCTCAAGTATGTTTGCAACTTGGAATGACTCATTTAATTCTATCTTTTCAGCATGTATGTCATGAAGTAGAACTCGAGATTCTTGTACTTGACTTATACAGTTTTGGAGTCTACCATTTTGTAGCCCAAAAACTTGCCAACAATAAACTTCTTTGTTTTGGCATCATCAATCTTGTACTTATTTTCCAACGAATCTCATAGCTCCTTGTCCGAATCCATCCAACTTTACACTCCATAAAGTGTATTGTACAATCCATTTATGATGTAATTTTTGCAAAGGAAATCAGAATACTTCCATGCATCCAATGCAATAATCGACTCACGATTATTTTCTCTTTTTCGTACAGTTGGAGCCTTTTCTTTTAGGAATTTTTCCAAATTCAAAGTAGTAAGATAAAATAATATCTTTTGTTGCCATATTTTAAAATCCACACCTGTAAACTTTTTCATTTTTTCTCCATGTAGGATGTGAGAGTATTATATAGGTATGGCCAAAGGCGGAACCACATGATTCGTGCCATTTGTTATTTGTCTCGAAGTAGTGTCAATAGGAATTATTTCTATTATAAACAAAAGTTTAATGTACAAAATAATGAAAAAAATGAATATCAGACAAATGCTTATTTCAAAGATGAAGTAATGATGTCCAACATCAACCACAAACAAACAAGTATTGTCTTAAGATTGTTGGATCGTTAGTATATGTAAATGGTTGTTTAGACAAAGAAAATATTTAATTTGTAGGAGCGTAATTAAATTCTAGGAAAAATGAAATAAAGAAAGGAAAAAGAATATAAGGCCAAGATTGAAATCCGAGGCAAGCGAATACATTTTTTTCCTTAAGACAACATTGGCCCCACAATGGTGCTAATGAAATATGGCACTTGTCTCTCAAGATACAACGAATACATCTTGTGGTATAAGCACTTCAAACCACAAGCAATGACGAACTTGGAACAATAATTTTCTCTCTACAAGAAAATGATTTTGGATTGATTTTGGAAAGTATTTTGCAAGAGTTTCAATGTAATGACCAATGCAAAATGATATGGGATGCAAATAGATGTCCAATCGTCGTCCATATAGAAGAGGAAGTGTTGTGAGTAAAGTGTCACGCTCCAAACTTAGCAACCTTCACGAAGCGAAACATCATTTACTGTCGTTAGCTTGTCGCTGGCCTTTCGTTCAAGAGACATTGGTACCTTTTCGTCAGAGACTCTCTCACTCGCTTGACTGTTGCTCGAGCGATAAGTGAACGATATAGTAAACTATTTTTCCAGCCTGTATATCTTCTTTTCTATCCAACTTTTGTTCGTGATTTCTCATACATCTGGAAATGGTTTTGAGGTCCCAAATATACCCCGGCGATCTACTCGACGAGTAAAATATGTTAATCTATTTATAATTATAATTCGACTATCAGGTCAAGTCTAAATATTTGAGTATAGTTGACATGAAAGTGACTTTTTCATACTCAACTAAATTTATTTTTATTCTCTATACCAACCTTCTATTTCTAGAATCTTCAGCAGGCAGAATGATCGAATCATTTGGACTGCCACCTCTTGTGGTAAATCCAACACAAAGATCTTCACAAGAAAAATGGTATAATATTGAAAAAATAATTAAATTTCAAGTTTAAAAAATTTGACTACATTCGAAGTTACGAATCAAAATTATGCACATTCATAGTTATATCACTGTAGGCGAGTAAACTAGAGATCGTGACCACTTCAAGTTCTGACTCAGTGATTTTTTGACTTAAAATTGGGATAAATTTTATAATTTCAAGGCACGACTTTAGACAAAGGAGGATTCCATATTGTATTAAATAAAATTCTTCGGAGCAAAATTACAAGAAATTCTTCGACTTAAATATTTTTTTCTTATCTTATTATTATTGTTACTATTATTATTATTATTATTAAAAAACGCATAATTCGACCCTAACAACACTTAGAGGGGGGTGAATATGTGTATAATGCGAAATTAAAATATTTTACGAATTAAATAGCAACAAGTCACTTTTTAATTCTTTTCTAGATGATTAAGCATGCAAGTCATTTTAGTTCCAAGTTTATATACCACAGTTTATATGATCAATCAATAAACAATAACGAAAGCAGTAAATCAACACCATGATGATCATGGAGAAACCCAATTGGAAAAAATTTCGGGCACTTTATCAGTAATCCACTATAAACAACTTACAGTCTATCGGACTAGACGACTAGTACTATCTGAACTCCCGACTGCACTCTTTACAACTTTCCCTAGATCCCGTGCTCCCCTGCACCAATTCTTAGTTGTTGTTGCCAAAGCTCTTCATAGAATATGCTACCCCGCAGCGCTCCAGCCTTGTGGAATCGTCTATCTACCATAGATCAACGAAGAACACCTTGTTCTACATAGACTTGAACTCCAGTCAATTTCCCTCGATCTTTAGAACTCTGACCAGATGTAGAGGAAATGCAGCTTGGTATTTGGATTATAAGAACGTTGTTTTTCTCCTACGGCTATAACCAACCGGTAAGTCAAACAAGCATAGGGCAGCCCAACCTTCGTCCCCATGGTACGGAAAACCCTCAAAATATGGTGGTAAATGAATGAAGGCAAGTTAATGGAATCGCTATGCAACAGACAATAAAGAAAATGAGTCTTCTCCATCGGTAATGAAGAAGTGTAGGAAACAGGCCAAAGATTCATACACATAATGCACAATAGAATCTGGCGCTTAGTCGGAAGAGAACCAGTGTGGATCGCACTTGGACCTCCCTCGTCGAACAGACTAACGAATCCGCTGGAAGAGAATTAAGAGTAAGGTAGGAAACATGGAGTGGACCACTCGAGGAATATGAATCAGACTTGAAATGACATTCGGAGTGATCTTAAATGTCCTACTCGAAGAAAAACTCGAAAAGAAGAACCACTAATATCATGGTTGTTAGCATAAAACTCCTGTGGGGGTACTAACTCTACCAACAAAGGCTCCCAACCCCGAGAAGTGAAAATAACGAGGAGGTCGGGGGATAGGTTATACATAATGACCTTGCATAAGAAAAGAGTGGAACACAAAGAGAATTGTGACCTAAATATGTCTTGGGCGATAGCAGAGATAAACCTAGTACTACTGTATGAGGTAGAGGTACTAGGAGAGGAAGGGGTTGTGCGTGTTCTCTTAGGCGGCATCTGAAAGAATTGAATCACAACATTAAAATCTCAATATAAGATAAACTAAACCATGATATGCATGGTATGCATGAATGCATGCAAAATGAGGTAAAAAGAATAACATGAAATATGCCCTAACATGAAGGCATGCCAACATGTAGTGATGCCTAGACGTAAGTGATGTGAAGACATGACGCTTGCCGTGATGTCTAGACGCATGGACGTGATGTCATAACGTGGTGATGTGACATCATCTTGTGGTGTCAACATGAACACCCGACTCCAACACATGCTAACCTAAACACACAATAATGCACAAACCCGAAAAAGAAAACTGACACTCTAACGGACAAACACACAATCCCAATCTCAATCAATCAAAGACCAAATTCGACCTTAAGCAAAATGAACTCAAAATCAACCAAACCAAAAATGTAGCATCCAACCTGACCACAACACCAATACTCAATGTACAACTAAGTCTAAGTAACATGATGAACTTCAATGCAAAAGAATACTCAAAACAAATGCCAAAATGGAGCACAATTGGATTTTTGTTGAAAAATAATACCAAAATGAATGATATTCAATGTAAATAATTAGAACATGTAGTGAAACATCAAAACTCAGTCAATAACAAACAAACATCGAAAATATTCAAAGAAAATCGCAAGAAAAGTGAAAAACCAAAAGTTTAGAAAATTACCTTTGAAATTCGATGTTTTGATGAAATGGCACAACCAAAATATTTGAATGAATGAATGAATATAGTATTTAGGAAGTAGAAATTTAGAGAGGGTGGGTAAAATTTGTGAGAAATCGAGAGAATAAATGGTGGAAAATGCGTGAAAATCCTTGAAAATGGACCTTAGAATTCAAAATGACGGTCTGTCACTTGAGCTAGGGTTGAGCGACAAGCGAACGAGGCAGCTTTCGCTGTTATCGCTCGAGCGTTTTCCAACGATAAGCTGTGACACTTCAATTGACAGAAATAACACTAAAATTTTAAAAATTAAGAAAAATAACATTTTTTTCAACAATAATATGTGAATCTAAGCAACTCAAGCTCTCGACACCTCGATAATTAAAATCATGCATGCAATCACAAGTTAAGTATTATCAAAAAGATTTTTCCACGTACCTAGTTAAATCTAAGATGGAGTAAAGTGTAAAAATAACTCATGCATGTTAAGTGACACTATTTTCTCGTGAGAATGACTCAAAACCTTAAATTTTTGAGAAAGAACATGCAAACATCACTGTTAAATAAATATGATCCCTACTGATGAAAGTCAAACCCGAATAAATATTAGGACCTGAAACTGAGCTCAATAATATGATAAGTTTTATTTTCTCTCCCTGAATTTGAGCATATAATATCTTTCTCGCTTTCTCGTAAATAACATCTTATGTGCAGACTCTTGTCTTTTAAGTAACTAAATTAACCTATGTAACGAGCATTAAGCCGGTTAACCCAAGTCAGATGACCGTGGGCATCGGATTATGAGAAACCTCTAGTGTTTAATTACTCGAGTCAAATAGACTCCGAACAAAAGTATAAGATGAATTAAATAGGCATACACATTTTTATTTATTTATTTATTTTTTTTTTCAAAAATGCAACAATGTATGGAGACTATCACGAATTAAGGTTATCTAAATATATGTCAATTCACATTCGAAGTCACCCTACTAACACGTATCTGCCATCCCAAATTTCACACACACGGTCCATACTCACTCACAAGATTATAGTGTTTTATATTCAGATAATTACATGACGACACATATACACAATACTCCACATTAAACCGACCTAAGCAATGGAAATAACAGTGTAAAAAAGATAAATGCACACTTGGTCACACATGTCGTGTTTAAAATCATCACGATGTGTCATTTTTCCAAAAAAAAAAAAAGAAAATATTTTTGTATTTTTTCCATTTTTCAATCTTTTTTTTTTTTTTTGAAAAAAATACTTAAAGCAAATAAATGTATAAAAATAGAAACAACAAAAATACAAAAAAATAAATGAGATGCATGCATGAATGAATGGACTCAATGGACTATACATGCAAGCACCTAAATATTGAATCAAGACGAAATTGTATGCACTTACCATGAAGAGCAAGACTATTTTCACGACCTTCCAGGTCGCTCCTCTTAACCCAGACTTT
>CAIGRF010328109.1:0-10251 GCA_903798235.1 Fraxinus ornus | reverse complement strand
GACATGGAGAAATTGGCTCTCGCATTGATCACTGCCTCACGAAAATTGAGACAGTATTTCCAGGACCACATCATTCAAATTTTAACGAACTTTCCATTGAGGCAAGCTCTACAGAAGCTATACGCCTCAGGAAGATTACTGAAATGGGCGTCAAACTCAGTGAATTTGATATAACTTACGCGTCCCGAAATGCAATCAAGGGCCAAGTTCTGGCTAATTTTGTTGCGGAATTTGTTAAGGCCCCGGAAATCGAAGTGAACATGGAGCCAGCAGAACCTCTTACCTGGAATCTCTTTGTTGACGGCTCCTCCGGAGAAATAGGCTCCAGAACTGGTGTTGTGCTGGAAAGCCCATAGGGGCATAAGCTAAACTACACTGTTAAGCTTGGGTTTAAGGCCTCCAATAATGTTGCTGAGTATGAAGCCCTTCTGGCGGGACTTCTGTTAGCAAAAGAACTACATGTGAAGAGAGTAAACATCAGTAGCGACTCACGGCTGGTAGTGAATCAAGTAAATGGGAACTTTGTGGCCAGAGACAAACACATGGCAGCTTACCTAAAGCTAGTAATGGACTCCCTGCCCAACTTTGAAAAGTTCGAACTGATCCAAGTGCCACGCTAGGAGAATTCCCATGCGGATGCAATGTCAAAATTGGCCAGCATCAAAGATTCAGAACTATTCAAAGTGGTACCAATTGAGCACCTAGTTGAACCCTCTATCAAGAAGGGTAAAGAGCTGATGTGGATTGAAAGTACGCCACCTTAGATGCTACCCATCTTAGCCTACCTGAAAGAGCAAACTTTACCGGAAGATGAAACCGAAGTGCAAAGGCTTCGAAGAAGAGCTGCTCACTTCATCCTACATGATGATATTCTGCATAAGCGGGGTTTCTCCTATCCCCTCCTTAGATGCGCAGGAGGAGAAGAGGCAAATTACATCATAAAAGAAGTTCATGAAAGCGTTTGTGAAAATCACTCCGGGGACCAGCCATGGCACACAAAATACTACGGCAGGGATATTATTGGCCAACCCTGAAAAGGGATGCCATTGAGTTCGTGCGAAAATATGACAAGTGCTAACGCTTCTCCAATGTGCAAAGGCTGTCCTCTCAAGAGCTTACCTTTGTAACCAGCCCCTGGCCATTCGCCAAATGGGACGTGAATTTTAGTGGCCCCCTACCTAAAGGAAGAGCAAACTCTCACTTCGCCATAGTTGCAATTGATTACTTCACGAAGTGGGTAGAGGCAGAGCCTCTGTCCAAAATTACTAAAGCAAACACTTTCAAGTTCATTTGGAAGAACATCATATGTCGATTCGACATACCTCGCTCACTAGTTTCAGATAATGGCAAACAGTTCGACAACATGAAGATTCGGGATTTATGCGATGAGCTAGGAATTAGAAAGCATTTCTCTTCGCCTCGTCATCCCTAGGCGAATGGCCAAGTTGAAGCAGTCAATAAAACCATAAAGCTTACCCTCAAAAGGAAGCTGGACGCCTCCAAAGGAGCCTGGGTAGACGAGCTTCCCCAGGTTCTCTGGGCTATCAGAACTACTTGTAAAATAGCCACTGGGGAAACTCCTTTTTCTATGACTTACGGAGTCGAGGCCATGAGCCTTGTAGAGGTTGGGATTCATTTTCCTCTCCCCATACACTTCGACGAAATGACAATGATGAACTGAGGAGACTTGAGCTAGATTTTCTTGAAGAAAAGAGAGATGACTCTCAGGTTAAACTCGCTTCCTACCAGTGTAAGATGATGCATTTCTATAACGCCAGAGTGAGGAAGAGAATGTTTCGTATCGGTGACTTAGTGCTCCGCAAGGTTTTCCCTTCAACTAAGGACTCTGGCACGGGGACTTTGGGGCCAAATTGGGATGGGCCATACAAGATAGTTCAGGAAATCTGGCCCGACACTTACACCATGGAAGACTTGGAAGGAAAGGCGATGTCTCACCCCTGAAATATTGAACATCTAAGAAAGTACTATCAGTAGGAAACATGTAACCCTGTAAACATTGTAATCAAATGAATGAAATATTTTCTGCCTCACTTCGTTCTTGCATCAATGAGCTTAAAACAACCTTGTCGAGGTGCAAGCTCCTCCAAATGAGTCACCTCCAAGGAAATCTGCGTAGTCAGAGGTGGTGCGGGTGCCATCTTTGATGAAGCAGTCATGTGCATAAGCTTAAAGCAACCTTGTCGAGGTGCAAGCTCCCCTCAAGGAGTCACTTCCAAGGAAATCTGCGTAGTTAGAGGCGTTACGGATGCCATCTCTGATGAAACAGTGTACACATCAAGCAACATTGTCGAGGTACAAGCTCCCCCCAAGGAGTCACCTCCAAGAAAATCTGCATAGTCAGAGGCGGTGCGGGTGCCATCTCTAATGAAATAGTGTACAGATCAAACAATCCCGCCGAGGTGCAAGTTCCTCCAAAGGCTTCGCCTCCACAAAAATTAGCGCAGTCAAAAGCGGTGCGGGTGCCACCTTTGATGAGACAGAACTCTCACGTCAGAAGAGTGGCTCATTGGCTTCTTCCATTTCGTTAATTGGTTAAGTAACGCCGATGCGATTTACTTGGTTGCTCACTGGCTTCTTCGATTTCGTTAATTGGTTAAGCAAGGCCGATGTGATTTACTTGGTTGTTCATTGGCTACTTCCATTTACTATTGTTATTCATCTGGAGTAATGCTAGAAGGAGTGATTACTTGTGCGATAAAGTGGAAATAAACTGAAGCGATAATACTTGGAAGTAAATTTCATTAATACCAAAGGGAGGCCGAAGCCATTTACATGAAATTAAATTACAAAAATTCCTAGTCTAAAACTACTATACCCTCAGCTTCGGCCTGCTCCTCATCAGCCTCTTCCTCCTTCACCATGGGCCGGCCTCCGGTAGGGCTCCCGAACTCCTTTTTTAAAAACTCGATGTTCAGATCAGAGTGCCTTTCACGGAGGTGAGACATCACCTCTTTAGCAGCCTAGGACGCCCAGTAATTGGCGAAGTCTTCATACTCCGACGTATTCTCAAAGTTGTCCTTATAGTTCTGAACTGCTACCTCACCCGCTGACTTCACTTCGGCCTTGAGGGAGTCAACCTCTTCAGCTTGGGCCTTAGTGACCTTCTTCAGCTCGTCCTTCTCCCTGTTAGCCTTTGCCAATGCCTCTGAGGCTATCCGCTGATGCTCGTTGGCGTGGTCAACCCTCTTAGTTAGAGCCGCCACTTGGGAGATGGACTTATTAAGCTCATTTTTTAGCCGGTTGACTTGCATCTCGGCCGTGTCCAACTTTGAGGTGGCCGCTATCCACTTCTCCTCTACCTCCTTTCTGGCCTTAGACACCTCAGCCTCCCAAGTCCCCGAGGCTTTGAACTTCTCCTCTAGTTCATCATTTCTTTTTTGGAGGCCTCGGACCAGGTCCTCTGCCATGGAGCCCATACTTAGGGCCCTAGCCATGCAGACATTGTTGGCCACTAGCAGATGCTCTATCTCGCACGAGACAACGTGGTTTTGCTAGTCTTCGATCCAGTACTTGCCATGGACCGAGGCTGCTGAGGCAGTCTCAGGAGGCAGCATTTCCAAAACTGCTCGAGAAGGTCATCATCCTTGCTTTCCAAAAAATTGATGGCCTTGCTCGGCCCGGAGTGGCTGCAGCCCTCTTCTGCCTCTTCTTAATAGGGCCTTCTGTGAAATAAGCAGTTATAGGCACTATGGCCTGAGGGATGGATGAAGGAGCCGCTACGGTCACCCCGACATGAGGAGAAGAAGGATGAAGTCCCCTTTGGGCCGGCTCTCTTTTTCTTCTTAATGAGGGAAGCTCCATCCGTCGCCTCATTCTCCTCAGCAGGCTGCTGCCCAACTTTCCTGAGAGTAAGCAGACGCTCCAACTGCTTTTTGTAAGCAGCCGAGCTCGTTCTCAACGCCTTCGCCTCCGCAACCGATCTGTGAATCGTAGCAAAGTCGGGCCTCAGCACTTTCTTCTTTGCAAAATCCTTTGCAAACAAGACAAAGGGCAAAGTATTCTCAGAAGCAAGGAAAAATGAGAAAGGAGCTGAAGCGAGGTGTTTACCTGAGTTCGACATCAGTCCGTGTAAAACGAAGTGGGTGTTCTGGTCGATTATCTCCTTAAAACTCCTTTCTGATGGTGGCGTTTGGTAGAGCTAGCTTATTATGTCCCACTCCTTTTTAGAAATCTCACACCTTGGAAGGGAGCCTACAAACGAAGAAGCATTAAGATCATGAGCAAAAATTATTCGAATATAATCAGCTCGTAAAATGAACTTACTGAAGGTTGAATACGATGTGGGGACGGTGAGAGGCGTCATGGGATCACCCTCCATAGTATCCCATCTCCCGGCTACCCAGAACCAAGAGCTCATCCACCCTTTAACAGAGGTGGGCAGCCCAGTTATAATAGGAGAGTGGGACCCCCACGACGCTAAATAACCCCTTGGTGGCCATATATTGTTTTTTAAAATATATTGTTTTGAATAATGAGTTTTTGGATAATGTATGGTTAGAAAGTATGGAAAAAAAAATGGATTTATGTGTAGAATATTTTATTGTATAAATCTGTGATTGAAAATAAATATGTAGAAAAAATAATTTTTAAAGAATGCGAAATACTTTTCTCTTATTTTTTTTAAATTATTTTTCTTCTTTCTTCTTTTTTTTNTCATTCCCTTTTTGTTTGAAGGGCTCAAAGTGCAAAAAATTGAAATGTCGGGATCTCTACATGCAATTTACCCTTCAAAAAATGTTGACTACATTAACTAAAGAACTTAAAACTAATTTGCATTAAGTTTGAAGGTATCAGATACCTTCGGTAAGGTATAACCAAGTCAAAGAGAATTAATTGGATTAAGTATTTTAAATAAACAAAATGAAAATTTAACATATATGGTTGCAGGACCAAGTCATCTACCCCGTGACCTGGGGCGGACCCGGAGGTCCTGGGGTCACATGACCCTCTTAACTTTTTTTTTATAAAGTCATGTTTGGTATCAATTGAAATTGAAATTTTCATTTAAATCAAAGTTAATAGTTAATTTTAATAACATATTTCATAAAATCCAAAATTGTTTAATTTTCATCAAAATTTACTAAAAAATTGATTTTAATTTTCACCAAACAGGGGCAAAATCACAATACAACCGAACATGTTGGGTTATGTTTGGGTTGGACTCAAATCAATCCAACCCAACTCACCCCAGCCCTAACGCTAACTATTCGATCTTTCATTTTCCGATACACTTTGTCCTTAATCACAATTTCCATCTAAAGAAGGGAAATGTGCATGAAATGACGTAGTTTCAAATGTAAATAAGTAGAAAATGAAATACAAGAAATAAAAATGAACTTTGCTACACTTGTAGAAGGGGTGGGTGGTTTCACATATACTCACAATACGGGGTTGGGGTGTAAAATTTATGTGAAAAATTCTTCTACCTTGTGAATAATCCAATAAAAATTGTCTTCTTTTGCCTCACCTCCCCTCAATCAAAACCTCACCCTCATCAAATCCTCAAACCCTAAGGCAGTGATGCCACCGTATAAAGTCCATAATTAAATCTTACAATGATATATTAAAGGAAAAATGAACATGCTAACCCTCTCGAGGGGATTAAAATTAAACATTTAGTAAATTTAGATCAAATATGAAATACGTGGTTAAAAAATTGTAAATCCCATAAAATATACAATCATGCTACATATACATAATGATTGGCATAATATTAAAAGATAATCTATATATCATTGGATTATCTGAAATACAGTCAACTTTTTAGTCCGATCATATCTTGTTATTTACTGCTTTTATATTCTGCGGTATTCAAACATGGGATAATTGAACTGATTGCATAACCATCTAGATATAATTAATAAGTGATCTGTTGTTGGTTAATTACAATTTTTAATTTCCGCATTTTCATCTATTCACCCTCCTTCTAGGTGTAGTTTGGTTCGAATCTCGTTATTTCAAAATTAATCATTGATTTCGACTTAAATTAAAATTTAGATTTTAATCCAAACAAATGTTAAATGTCATTTCATCAATTAACTTTTCAAAAGAAATGTGATTATATAAAACTCAAGAGTAACGATATTGACTAAAAAAAATGAAAAGAAAAAAAGAACCATTACTTGAAAGAACAAAACCCACCAAATTTAGATTTGCTCTCCTATAATAATAAGTAGCCATGAGGGAGACTTCTTTTCTCTTGTATTTATTTAATTATTATTATTATTATTATTATTATTATTATTATTTATTTATTTTTATTTTTTTGTTGTGATGTTCTAAGTGCAAAAGGTCAAATCTTGAAACAATTAAGAGCCATGAGGGAAAAAAAACATTGTTTAATTTCTTTCCATTTTGTTTGAAGGGCTCAAAGTGCAAAAAGTTAAAATGCATGGGAACTCTACATGCAATTTATCCTTCAAAAAATGTTATGACTACATTAAGGGGTGTTTGATGCACATTATTGAGGGAATAATGTATTTTAAATAGTGATGTAATGAAAATATGTGGTTAAAAAATAAGGAAAAGTTTTGGATATGATAAAAAATATTATTTTATTAAAAATATGTGGTTGAAAATGAGTTTTGAAAGAATGTGGATAAAACAAGGGCTGACTACGTTAACTAATTTACATTAAGCCCCTGTTTGGATTGGATTAAAATTCAATTAAAATTTCAAGTCAAAGTCAACAGTTAACTTTAATTATCCATTTCATGCGATCCATAACTTTTCAATCACATATTTCATTAACTTTAATCAAGGTTTATTAAAATTTTGATTTTAATCTCTATCAAATAGGGGATAAATTTGAAGCTATCTACTTTTGGTACGGTATAACCAAGTCAAAGAGAATTAATTGGATTAATTATATATTCTAAATAAACAAAACGAGAATTTAATTCATAGGGTTGCTGGACCAAGTCATCCATCTCGTGATCATTAGCCCCTGTTTGGTGGAATAATTTTTTGGAAAAATATTGTTTTGAGTAGTGAATTTTTGGAGAATGTATAGTTAAAAAGTAGTGAAAGATTTTTGATTTACATGTAGAATATTTTATTGTGTGAATGTATATTGAAAAAATAGTTTTGAAAAAATGAGAGACGGGACTTAATTAAACTTAGCTTGATAGCTAATTGGTTTCTCATTTTTGTTAAATGTAGTTCGAGATTTACAGCTGAACAATTCTAATAAAAGAGATTACCAAGTCAATATTACTGATTAATTCATAGCAGTCAATAATTTTTTTTTATAACGAATTTTAGCTCAGCACCATACATTTGTTCACTCATTTAGAGTCACCATCTTTATGACATTTTTTTAATAAAACTGATTTAGCTTGCAGTATAAAATTTCAACGACTTGTTCAGCAAACATTAAATTAATACTAGCCTTCAAATCAAGAATTAAAGGGATATTTGGCATTATTGATGGAGTTGGTGGTGTTGGGTTAACCGTTTATGCAATTGTTTGTAAATAAGGAAGAGAATGGTAAGTCCATGTTTGGTTTAGCTGAAAAAGTTTATGAAAATTTAAGTTAAAGTTAACAATTACTTTTACT
This sequence comes from Fraxinus ornus, assembly GCA_903798235.1. Taxonomy (NCBI): domain Eukaryota; kingdom Viridiplantae; phylum Streptophyta; class Magnoliopsida; order Lamiales; family Oleaceae; genus Fraxinus; species Fraxinus ornus. Next base: position 2,671 of record CAIGRF010328109.1, on the reverse strand, counting down.
CACATCAACTTTTATCAAATTTTCAATCATAAATATCATTATTTTTTTATTAAAATTTACAAAAAAAAATAATAATATAATTTTTAACAAAATCAAACTGAAGCTAAATATCGAGGGAAGATAAAAGGACTTCACCTTGATAATCTAATTTCGCTAACTAGGTCAAGTCTTGTAAGATTGTGTAACCTTTGTGTTGACTAGTCGATTTTCGACAAGTGCGATTTTGAAGGAACAAGGATTAAATAAGCAAAAACAAAAAATCTCTTCAAAATACAATTAGATACATTGGCTGTGATGGTATCAATTATATTGTTTTTCCTTTCAAAATTGTATGATTCCGTATTTTTCTTATTTTACTGTTGAAGGCGGATTCACGATATTGAGAGTATTTTCAGTTTAGTTTAAACATAAGTTAACTTACATTATAATAAATAGTAGTTCTCAAATATATTAAAATAGAGTATTTTTTTTCTTACTTTTAATTAAGTGCATGTTAAAGTTACTTTGTATTTGAAATTAGTATTTTATAAAACTTAAAGTTAGTTTTGTTAGAGAAAAAAACTTCATAATCCTTGTAAGCTAAATAAGAAAAACAAAACGTGCACTTATTTTAAAATTAAGTAGTTACTTATTTACAACTTTAATTATCAAAAATTTATTAAATTTGGAAACTTATTTACTTGTAAGTGGATTTCTAAAGCTACTAAATATGCCCCGGTGCATAATTTAACCGTTGTCATTTATAGCACATTTTAAGGTTACAATTGCGGGAAATGAATCAAGACTTCAAGAAAAGTTTTGTGCTTAACATTTCAAATGACATTAAGGGTCCGTTTGATATAATTTTTGCTTTAATTTTTGCTTTTTATAAAAGAGTTTTTGGAGGAAGTTACCTTAATTTTTATTTGAAAACTAATTTTTAAAAACATTTCCTCTAAGAATTATTCTAACCATCAGAAGTACTTTCATAAAATTAATCGAATTTTTTTGGTCTTTAGAGAATCTTTTAAGGGAAAATTTTATTTCTAAGATGTTAAGTATGTGCCATTTCAAAAATAAGAAAACAAGTTTCAAATTTCAAAAATCAAAATTTCTTTTTTAATTTTAATTTATGAATTAATAAATTATTAAATATTTAATTCGAATTAATCCAACCCACCTCCACCACCCCTACTGCTCCGGGGACTATTTCGGCTACCGTTTCGGCCACCACTCTTCTCCGGCGACTGTTCCAGCAACTTTTTCGATGACTATTCCGGTGACTGCTCCGATTCCGACGGCTATTCCGGTGACCGTTACAGATTTATATAATACGGTCATAAATTCACAATTTAGTTAGTCACATTATTTTTCAGTCACAAATCATAATTTTTTTAGGGTCACAGCTCAAAAATTTTATAGGTGACAATTTGTTTATCGGTCACGGATCAACAAATTTTGTAGGTCACAAATTATTTCGAGGTCATAAATCAAAAATCTTGTAGGTCACAAATCAAAAATTTTATAGGTCACAGTTTATTTCATTGGTCACAACTTATTTCTCGGTCACAAATCAAAAATTTTATAGGTCACAAATTAATTTTTCGATCACAACTTAATCAATTGTGAGTCACAGTTCGAATTTTAAGGTCACAAATTATCCAATTTTAAGAGTCACGTGTGACTGGTCACATGTCAACTAATGGGTCACATACCACCATCANAACAAACCACATCTTCAACTACAAAATCATCATCGCCGCCACCTGCTCCCCGACACGACAACCACCTACAACAAAAAAATGACGACCATCACCGTCGTCGCCGCCTGCACCACACAACGACAACCACCAACAAACATCCCTACCCCACGTCGTCCCACCCACAACTACCGCCACTGCCACTACCACCATCATCTTCATCGCACCACCACCACAAAACAGCCACCACACAAACATCATCACCACCACCGCACAAAAAGTCGTCCAAACTCACCCCAACCTCCAAATCCACCAACACAAACGGCTACCACACAACACACCATTCAAACCCACCCAACACTACTTCTGTTTTGCCTCTTCATTACAGCAGCACCGCGACGGCGTCGACGTCTGACGGAGTGGGTAGATCTGCTTCGCCTCTAGAGAAACACTTCCACAAGGAGATCTACTTAGCCTCTAAATCGACGTTTGACGGAGTGGGTAGATCTGAGTAGTGTTTGAATCGAGATTGGCGAAGCAGATCCACAAGGAGAAACACTGCGACACCACCTCCAGAGTGCCGTAATGCAGAAACACTGCCACCGCCACCTCCAGAGCGTCGTCACCACTTCATTTCATCGTCGCAACTCGCTGGAGGTGGTGCTCTGGCGACGACGTGCTCCCAAGGAGAGAAACATGAGGGGTGAGGAAGAGAGTGAGAGAAATTAGAGTGAAATAGATTTTTAGGGTTTGTAATTGAATTGGATGAATTAATTAGGGTTTGTGATAATATTTTTAATTTAATAAATTTAATGATAATATATTTGATTTTTGAAATGTTAAACTTTCCATCTGATTTTAGAATTCAGAATTTTAATCCTAGGGTTTGGTGTAATTTCCACATCTTTTAAATGTCAATTGTTTCTTGTAAAAAATGTCAATTATTATTAAGTTTTTTACGGTCTCTAAATATGGAAAATATAAGGAAGCTT
>CAIGRF010328108.1:0-13506 GCA_903798235.1 Fraxinus ornus | reverse complement strand
CCACGTGGATTTGATCGGCTAGACTAGTATAAATATCTTCTCTTTGTATAGAAAAGGGGTTGAGATCTGTATATGCTAAGAAAACACGAAATATATTCATTTTGTGAAACTTTTTATAAGATTTTACATACTTGGTTCTTTATATATTTTCGAGAAACACAATAGCAAATAGATCAAGATTCCAATACCAACGTGATATCATTCTACATCATATCTATCCTTCCACATATTTCATGACAAAAGAGAGATCTAATATGAAAAATCGATCGGGTGTTTGTTGATAGCGTGAATACCGTTGTAATCATATCGTCGAGGTCCGAACACCTTTGTCTCTTGCCGGAAAGTGTCTCCTGCGTCCATTTCAGTCAAACTACCAATTCTATTCTGGTATAAACGTGCCGGATTCGTACTTGACATGACAAGAGTGGGTCCAATATTTGTTGAGTTCCTTTTTTGGGGTCAACAATATTCTTTCAAAATAATGTGGTTCAAAACATATCCTGAAATTAAAATAAAGAGTGTCAGTGTGCCAGCTTATCACTAGGACGACAAACTTTCTGCCAAACATTAATTGTATGGAATAGACATTGACAAGAGGCTTCGAATTTAGCGATGCTACCACGTGGATTTGATCGGCTAGACTAGTATAAATATCTTCTCTTTGTATAGAAAAGGGGTTGAGATCTGTATATGCTAAGAAAACACGAAATATATTCATTTTGTGAAACTTTTTATAAGATTTTACATACTTGGTTCTTTATATATTTTCGAGAAACACAATAGCAAATAGATCAAGATTCCAATACCAACGTGATATCATTCTACATCATATTTATCCTTCCACGTATTTCATGACAAAAGAGAGATCTAATATGAAAAATCGATCGGGTGTTTGTTGATAGCGTGAATACCGTTGTAATTATATCGTCGAGGTCCGAACACCTTTGTCTCTTGCCGAAAAGTGTCCTGCGTCCATTTCAGTCAAACTACCAATTCTATTCTGATATAAACGTGTCAGATCCGTACTTGACATGACAAGAGTGGGTCCAATATCTGTTGAGTTCCTTTTTTGGGGTCAACAATATTCTTTCAAAATAATGTGGTTCAAAACATATCTTGAAATTAAAATAAATAGCTTTGTCCAAATAAAACAATAAACAAACCAAACTCAGAAATGACTCCGTGGCCCAATGGATAAGGCGCTGGTCTACGGAACCAGAGATTCTGGGTTCGATCCCCAGCGGAGTCGCATGTATATATTTTTTTTCTCAGGCCAGATTATCACAAGTCAATAATTAGAATATCATTAAATTAGAAATTTAGAATCTTGTCCAAATTAGAAATAACTAATTAACATGTCGATTGTGAGGTCGCTTAAGGAAGCCGTATGTAATAAACTTTAAAGAATATTGTAAACAATAAATTTCTATTGGAATATTTTTATTAATACATCCTCACTAGGGCATAGAACTATACTTGCACTTCAAAATTTATGTAAATTGTAAATCACTTCTAAACATAAAGCAAAGAGTAATTAGATGAACTTCAACATCAGAATACTATGGACATCACAACTAGAGATTAGTTCAACAAGATATCTAGTAATCAATTGCAGATATTTATATGCCTTTCTATTGCCCGCTCGATAAATCAAAGTGTATTAGCATCAAGATAAGATCGTGCACATATGATGACATACGACAATCTCTGGTTAGTTATCAACTGCAAGCGGAACCTTCTAACATGTGTGAACTAATGTAAAACTCAAAACAGAAAGATAAACATCAAGAAATATATCAAGAGCCATTCAATCGTTTTTAACCCATAAATATATCAACTTCTAGTTAAGATTTCCAAACAATTTCAGAACATTTATCAAGTTGGAGTTGAACACAAAACTTTAGAATATCAGCCAAAGATGTTCCTTTCAGAAATCCAAAAAGCCAAACATCGAACAATGCTTTTTTCCATTTTAAGCAAATAGAGACCAAACATGTTTTACATAAACAGGTTGGGTCTAGATGCTTTGTAGGTTGTCTTGAGCTTCCTGCTTGGTGGTCTCACCTTCCTAAACACTAAGGGGAACTTGATCTTGGAGTTATGGAATTGTTTCGTACTCTCCCTCTTGCAAAGCTTTGCAGGTATAGTGGCTGTCTTAATAATTTGAATGCAGTGAGAACGGACCCTGTGACGAGAAGCCATCTCAGTGTACATCTGCTCGACAGCACCATTCAGAGTGGTATCACGGTACTCCTTGTACATGTTATGATATCCAGTTCTGCTTTGGTATCGCAACCAAATGCCGTAGTTCTTGATGGTTGTCGGGTTCTTCTCAAAAATCTACAAAACGGAAACTATTTGATCACGCAGTTCTCAGAAAGGTAGTTCAAGAAGCAAAAAGAACTTCCAAAAAGCTTTGAATCCAGCTTAAGAGAGCAGTCCATTATATTTTCCAACAAATGAAAGAAAAGCATATGAAACCATCAAATGTACGATTGGTTCCTACGATCAGTACACTAAAGGATATGCTTGTAATGCAGTATTAAAACAAAAATACACTTTTATTCATTCCACTGTTGAATCATATACAGCGAGCGCTATATACAATGGCTTCCTATAATCAGTACACTAAAGGATATATTTGGAACTCAGTCTCTAATGCAGGGCATTTATTATGGATAGCCTACAACCTTTGCAACTCATCCAAGAATGGGCAAGAACCTCTCTTATGGTGCTTGCAGCAACAAAAAATTTCAAAAAGGGTTATCGTATTCTCTCTAAATATCAATCATCTCAGCCTATGTCCCAATTCGTTAGATAAGTTACTTTTGTACCCAATCTACATGGTGAATTTTTCTTTAAATCACAATAAGAAAATCACTAAAGCAATAGACAACAGAATTACAGTACAAGTGTACAACAAAAGAAATTACAAGCAAAGTATTTAGGAATCAAGTTCATATCAAATTGTCATTCATTGAAAATGTTTGTTGTACATCATCATTTACATAATTTTTTACAAAGATAACAGATTGACGAGGTGTCAAAAAGATATTGGGGAAGTTTTTTTTTTTTTTTGGTTGATGAGATTTTGACCCAATCAAATCTTGCCACCTCATCTGTTGGTAAACAAATCTGCAAATAGTGATGTACATACATGTAGCACGACCGGTCATTCATAAGCTTGTATATTTCAGTAAAATTATTTTATCTATGTTTAACATCCCATAGTGTTATTGAGGCATATTAATAATTAATATAATGATATTCCACAATATAAACAGCAAGAGCATTCATATTATTCAATAACTTTTAGCCAGCATTTGAATACGAAACAAAACAAGAAGCGGAATTTCCAACTGTATGCGCATATATATTCCCTCAACTTCGTAAATTACAGATTAAAGGCATACAACCATACACCGTATAAATTCTTTATAAATTTTTTCCCTATTGACACTTCCGTAAGGTGACTTGACAACCATATTTTAGTATATGTTCTTTCGAGTTTAACATAATCATATGAGCATACTGATTGATTATATAAATGCGTGCAAAAAAAAATACCTCATTGATAGCGAGCATCTGACCGTTACTCTTCTTTACCTTCTTAAGCTTCCTCAAAAAATACCTTAATAAACAATAGCAGATCTCAAATTCTATACTTCGATAAAGTATATAGCTACTCACAAAACAGACATGTATATTTAGCAGAGGAAGAGGATCCTACCAGAACTTAGACTTAGCACGGACTTCATTAGTGGCCCAGAGCTTCATACGGTAGATCTTCGGGTGCTCCTCGGTCTCCGTCGGCAGAGCTCTCCCCACCACCTGGTACTGATGAATCTGCACCATGTACACAACACATAAAAGCCTATAAATCCCCATTTGGAAATCCCAATTCATGATCAAACACACAAATTCATATATTACATACAAACAAGTATAAATACATAAATTTTCCATCATAAGAAGGGAGATTAATGGTAATTACCCTGTATGTCACCATTTCTCCTCTCCTGTCCTCTCTCTCTCTCTCTCTGAAGGGGTTGTTGGGGGTTAGGGTTTTGTGATTTAAGAGACGCGGGATTGGGAACCCTAATTAGCTTTTGAGGGCTGTTTGGTTATGGGGATATTGTATTCCGGACCGGGTAGGTTTAACCCGGTTTTTTCTTCTGTCTTTTACTCTTTTTGTGCGTTTCTTTTTTTAATTAAATACTAAAAGGATTCAGCTATAAATTATTTTTTGTTGAATTTATTGATATTTCATACTTATTTTTGTGGTAGAATTGACTAATTTCAATTTATACAATTGTCAAATTCTTTCTACACATTTTAACAAATACGTCATTTACTTCATCTTATAGATGGGATCTACTCTTAAAAACACTAGTAAAATTTTAAATGTTCATATAATGTTGAAACAAAATAAAAATAAGTGACTAGAATTTGAAACTTTGTAATAAGTTGGAATAATAATGACTCGATTATATTATATGATAGTGTATTTTCTTTACTTTTGTCGAGTTGACATCTCTACTATATATCACAAATAATTTTTCTTAGTATTTTTTTTTTTTTACTTTTCACAATTTGGTAAGATAAATTCAACATTATCCTTGAAAAAGAACAAAAGTATTAATTACATCTCTATTATCATATCAAAAAAGTCATTAAAAGGGAATGTCAAAGACCACCATTTAAGTAGACTAGTATTTCCTCACAGTAGAAATGAACATCACAACACAGGACAACATGGCCAGAACAGAACTCCCTTAAACCTAAGCTTGAACAAACAGATGAAAGCCAAAAAACAAGATCAATTCAATTCCTAGCCTAATTTTATAAGAAGCAGACCGTTCTACTCTCACATCATCCACAACCGGACCGCACAGAGAGCTCATGTCGTCAGTTCTCGTGTTGTAATAAGCACTATAAAAAGCAACACGTGTCCGTACTGCCCTGGCCGTAAAGTTAAGATTAGAGGTCTGAAATGTGGAATTCGAGTTGGGAGTGTAATGGATGCTTTGGGCTTGATCACCAGCAAACGCCATGATGGCTAGTGGCTGCTTACAGGCATCCCCGGCGTGGCCTAATGAAAATGTCATCGTGTAAGGTTTGTTCGGTTTGGTTTCCACCATCTGGGAGATGATCCCTTCCTTGCCAGAGAGTAATTCAATGGCTCGTTTGCCACCAGGAACGGTGAAATGGTACGAGTCGATATAACGGACTGCTCTATTTGATTCAACTATCCAGCCGGGCAATGATGATGTCTCATCGTCGAGGTTGGTTGGGAGTAGAACGCCAAGAGAAGCATTTCTGAACATCCACGGGCCTTCCTCGAAATCACCATTAATAACTGCATTGTCTGAACACACAAGGCCTGCATATTAAGGTTTTTATACAAGACTAGGTAGTAATTTAATATGTATTAATGTAAAAAAACTAACTTTTCAGTTTGACCGGAACATAGATCTTCTTGATAGCAACGGCATCGATGATTGGTCCACAGGTGGGGTCATCTTCCATTCCGGGATTTCTAAACGCCACCCGCACATCTTCCTCATCTGCCTGAAATGCCCATGCGTATGAATCCCATCCCTGTACACTATACAGAGTCTGCAAATCAATGGTCTGAGACGCTGGCGGAACTGAAACATTCAAAGACTCTAGCTGGGCACACGTGCGCGCCGCGCTGAATGCCACAGAATAAAGTGAGCCCTTCTCGACTTTCAATTCTTGGCTTATCTCAGCATCATTGCCAAGTCGCACCGCATGTTTACCCTGTGGTACAATGAGAATCATCCCGCCCTGTTTTTGCCCTGACTCTACTAGCTCCACCGTTCCATTGGATTTCCAGCCAGGAATTGTGGAGGGGCCGTCAAAAAATACAGCCTCTGAAGAGAAGCCTCCAGATGGAGCAGTCTCAAAATCACCATTAACAAGTAAGCCTGCAAAAATTTGTAAGTGGAGTGCTATAAATAAACCACTTCCCCACTGTCCGGGTCTTTGATCAGTCAACGATGCATAGCAGCATACTATGTGACTTTTGATACAACCACAAGTTAGCTGGTTTAGTATGTTGTCTATGACCATGTCTATTTCGGTGTCAAAGGGGTGATGCTCAGAGGTGTAAAGATGGGCAGGCTGTCCCAGCCAGGGTCGTGCCATGGGCCAGCCGAGCCTAAAACTTTACACCTCGAGGTGTCAAAGTTAGTGCTCAAAATGAAATGGGATTAACAAAGTAAGGAGTTTGTAGCAAAATGAAATGGAATTAACATAGTAAGGAGTTTGTAGGACTAAAATATGCAGGGAAACAGAAATAACTCTGAACTTTGTAAGAACGCAGTTGTTTTTTATTTATTTTTTTGAAAACAAATACCATTCTGCATATACTACAGAAAATTGAAGTCAAGTGCCATTAGGAGACCATTAATTAAAACAATGCTGGAAAAGTGTTATTTAGTTCTTTTTGTGTTTTCATTTGGAGAGGAAAAATGGTATTCAAAATAAGGAATACTAAACAAACGGTGGGCCAATGATGTTGAATTCCTGAAGAATAATCATTACAAGATTCAAATTTGACACTAAAGACAAAAGATTAAATAAATAAATTGGTTGTTTGGCCCCCGTTAAATTTTAATTCATTTTCCAGCCTCCTCTTATCAAATCTAAAATAATATTAGACATAAACCCCAAAAGTTCTCACATTCTTCGAAAAACACTGTTCCAAAATCATTTTTTTTTCCCAAATAATGGAGCTCAAACAAGGGTAAAGCTTTTGTGAAATTATAAGTTGATTTACCACTTAATCTCAAAAGACTGTCAATCAGAGGCTATACCAATTTTGCTAGTAAGTCACAAACTCGCCGTAATTATTTACTTTTGGGCGTCAGTAAATCATTGATCACAACCAATGAAGCAATACTCGGAAGTGCAAATTAACCCAAAAACACATATTCTCAAACCAAATTTCTGGATGTGAATCAGACCATTTCCTTGCAAGAAACTATACAAAAACCAATAAAGGTTAAGTTTAGTTCACTATTTAAGCATTGGTGTGAAAAGTTAAAAAACCAAAGCACCCTCATAACTTCGTAAGATCCTAAATCATCTAAATATTAAGTAAAATTACCAAAAATCAAAGAGAAAAATGGGATTTAATAACAGAACATACCATCTTCAACTGGTGCAGCAGCTGAGCAAGCCAGGAGAAGTGCGAACACTAAAACCCATTTACATTTCGTTGAGCTCAAACACATTTTTACTACCAAAACGAGAGAGAGAGAGAGAGCACAGGAATGGAACCCACTGTAAAAAACAATGCGATGAGAGAAAAAGACAGCAAGTGTCCTTTTATCCAAGATTCCAGCTGTTTGTTCATTTTAACCCTGTGAAATCGGTCAAGGGAGAATTTCAGGTGCGGGTCCCGATCTATTATTCGAGTAACAAGTTCATCTTTAAACATTTAAGAAGAGCCCCATGCATTTTTAAATAGTGATTTTTGGAGAATGTTTGGTTAAAAATTAAGATTTTTTTTATTTATTTATGTGTAATATTATTTTATTTAAGAATGTGTAGTTGAAAATAAATTTTGAAAAATGAGTTTTCATAAAAAACAACAAAAGGGGGGCTCAAACAATCTTCAGTATTGTTAACAATTTTCCCACTAGAGCAGTTCTTATCCCACTAGAGCAAATGTAACAAAATAGGCCACATGAAGAGGACGCTCGTATAAAATTTCAAAAGGAACAAAAGAAGCTACTAACGGAAAATGCTTTAACCTCGAATGGTACATAATTTTAACAGTAAAGTGGAAAAATCAATACTCACCAGAGTGCTATATCTGATCCTTGCACCATGACTGCAAAACTGCACATCAGAAATTTGGAGAGAGAGAGAGAACATTTAATGTAGACATGCAAACAGTTAAGGTACTTCAAAAGAATTGTATCTTAGACAGATCCATTAATGAGATTTCTAAAGGTAAGAATCATATCTGAAAACTGGTATTATATCAATTACATGGTTGCCTACTTGCCTTACAACCCACTAAGGTGTAAAACTCTATCCAATCGAATAACTCAAGCAGTTTCTGATGTAAAAACTGTTATACAAAATTTGAACAATCTGTTGGCTGTGATGATCAAGAAACTGAATGTAAATTTCCATCCATGAAGGTTTGCTGAAGAAAGCAGGAATTAGGTCACCCTTGAACTTCTCAACTCATAGACAGGCTTCCACGGTCTGCCAGTGCATCACTGAAAAGTATATATAATTTACTTTAGTTCAATCTGGCGCCGTGAATAGGAAATGGATGAGCTTCCGTGTTAAATACATACTCATCCAAAGTAATAACATTTGAGTCTCCAAACAATGAATACAAATATTTTAGAGTTTCACCCAAGCAAAAGGTCTCCATCTTGTCTCTTCTTTGTGGAGGAACTGTCATAACGTCGTCCAGTGAACTGTATCCTCCAGAATCAACCTTTGTGTACTTCTCAAATGCCTCAAAGATTTTCCAACCCCACTCGCGATATCTGCATAGGTAATTGCAAGAGTCAAAACAGATGTAAAATCTTAATACAAATGCACAAGAGTGCTTGTGCATTTGTATTACTTACATATCATTTTTCACATAAAATGGTGAAATTTGAAAGAAGATGTAGCTTTGGGTGTGGGTTTTTAGAAAAAACAAGATGGGGACTTCAATATACTTTTTAAGTAAATGTCCCAAGTTTAAGAGTACAAATGTTCAATATACTTGACAAATGGGTATCGGCAAAATATCTTACACTTCTCACTAGGAAACACTCAGGAAGGCCAATTAACCTAAACAGTAAAATATTTTAGGACATACTTTGGATCTTCTGTGATGTGGAACAAGATGAACAATGATTCAACAGTTTCCGGACGCAGAAGATTGTGACGATCAGCAGGTTTTATAATTATGTCTTTAGCATATTTAATCCTTGTTTCCACCGCCAGGACCACTATCACTTTCTCCCTGTTAAGAGTAAAAATCAAATAATTTAGGCATCAAATCTAATCATTACAAAAATAGACAAATAACTAAGATAATGATTCATGAGGCCTCCAGCCTTTTTGTTCATACTGAATGCTTATCTTGATCTTTAAAGTTGTGTATCAATGTCTCAAACTCTATTGCATCATCAGAATTCTTCTATCCATTGGCATGCACAATTTCAAAATTGTACATAGGGGATGACAAAAATTTCACCACCACGTTGAAGTATGCTATTTCTGGAGCAAGACCAGTAGTCTTCAAATGAGAGCAAGTTTTCTCTCATAGCCTTCTCCTTCGTAATGCCCTTTGTTGCACCAAGTGCAAGAGTCCCAGGTAGAAAACATATCTACATAGGATAGTCACATAGAACCACAAAAAAAAAATATTGTAAAACTCCTGAATAGAAAGCATGAAACTTGTGTTCCTCTTTTAGGATAAGTGGGAGTGAAAGAAGGACATGCACATTTTTTTTTTTAAAAAAAAAGAAATCGATAATTAAACAAATCTATAGAATCATTGTGCTTTGCTTTCTAGTAGTCGGTATGATGCAAGAATAATTCATAACACCAAAGTGTTATGGAAAACGAAAACAAAAAAAAAATGAGAGAATAGAACATAACAGGTGATCCATTTTGGGACTAAAAGAACCTTGAGGCCCATGAGGCAATTCTCCCACAAAAACCAATTTGTTGGGCACAGATTTCCGAACAAGAAGGTGCTTGACTCCTTTAATTGATTCCTCATACATATTGTGCAAGTATGTCAAATTACTTCCCTGATTCTGAAGCCAGACTTTAATGAGGTACTCGTAGTAGCTGTCACCACGAGATCCAAGTCTAATCCTCTCTCCACTAGAATGAAGACTGCAATCAGGATAAGTAGATTCAGTAAATACTTCCTACTTAGATTTCTTGAAACCTTATATAAAGATGGCTTGTGCATTGTAATAGTTAGACTTGATTATTGAATAAACTCATTCTCCCTCTGAATTATATCTATACTGTTTTCCCTTTTCTTCTCTCTTTCTACCTATATAAAGATGGCTTGTGCATTGTAATAGTTAGACTTGATTATTGAATAAACTCATTCTCCCTCTGAATTATCTCTATATTGTTTTCCCTTTTCTTCTCTCTTTCTCCCCCTCTTCCTCTTCGTTTCTCAAGTCTCGTTCTTGTTCGATTGTGTTCTACATCACCCTCCGTTTACTTTTTATATTCATTATCACTGCACTGGAGGATCCATTACACTTCCTAAAATAAGTGTTTAATTTGGAAATTATTCCATATAATATGTCTACTAGGATCCCATCAGAGGGATATTTTAATATGCATTGATATGATATCAGAAAAGACTCGGTAGTTATTAGGGAGCTGGATAAAATGAAATGGCAAAAAAGGATTCAAGTGGCCAAATTTATTGGAATGAGGCTTTCTCATTTGCATCTGCATTTCTCCTCACCCTTCCTTTCCCTTCAACCCAAGCCAAACACTGGTCAGATCAATACAAACAAACCATAGTGAATCCTCTAAAAAGTGGATCCTTGACGAATTGTTTTAGTGCACTAAGAATTGTAAAAATGTTCATACCAAGAAATTCATTTCTTGACCGACAGTGTAGCAAAATATCTAGCCCTTAGCCTGAAGTAGCTTTCCTCCACATATGGTTTCTCTAGTTTGTGCATCATATTTTACAATTCAAAAAGTTTCAACAGTCCAAAAAAAAAAAAAAAAAAAGCTTACTTTACTAGGTGCAAGGACCACCAGACAGAGTGAAGACAAAATAACAGAAGTTCTCAATGAATTTATAAAGATACGTTGGAAAACCTAATCCTTCAAGGTAATTTTGTGCGCATAATTGTTGGAAGGATGAAAAAAGAAATATTTTTCCTTACATTATGTATATGGGCACCTGTCCCTCCAACTTTGGCAGAGTCTTCAGGTGTTCCAAGACCTTCATGGATTCCAAACTATACTTTGGATCACCAGTTAAAGAACTGAGATAATTGAACTCAAGCTGTAAAGTAGAAACTTAAAAAGTGCTACTAAGGCGATCGGGAGCAGGATGTGCAGAGTGGTCGTGTAGAACCACATCACTGAAGGGAATGGCAGAAGGACTTGATGTAAAAGCAATTAGCAGATGATCAGCCAATTTCCTAGCATTTTCCAGATAGACAACTGGTTTAGTTCCATTTTGTGAAGCATTACTACCTTGTTCACCCCCACTTAAATGATAAGCACTTAAAAGCCCCCACAATGCGTATGGTAGTTTCAAATAAATTTACTTTGCCTTTTCCATCAATCCTCTCGGGAAGAATTTTTTCAATCCATGAGCCAGCTTCATTACAACTTCGTCAGCTCCCATTATCATGGCCGTTTCAAGATCATCTATAATGGTTGCGCCTAGACCACCTAACCCGTCAACTCCTTTATGACTCAGCGGCATAAGTTCATCATAACCCACTGCATAGTTTTTATAGCCCAACCATGCATGGATAAAGGCCTCTTTCACCTTTTGTTGCCGGGCCTTCCAGTCGAGTTCCACATTTAAATTGCCGGAATTATGAATCGATCTATTCCTACTATTGATTTCATCTGGTGTTAACAGTGGAGGAAGCCTTGGCGGCTTTCTCCATAGTCTTCCTAGTCTACCACTTCCTGACTTCCATCCACAATGAGCTTTTCTCCTTGCTGATCCCCAACATTTTTAGCTGTGCTATCAGTAGAAGGATGGCTAGAACTCATACGTGCCACGGTGCCAGCATGAGGTATGCTAAACCCGCAAATCATTAGTAACTTAAGAAACTTTGCCGTACATCTTACACATTCACGTTTGAGATTACTAGTTAACATATTAATGACCTGGAGAAAAAAATAATAAAATGATAAAAAAAAAAATGGAACTGGTGAAAGTAATTAACAAGATACAGAATCAGAAGTGACAAATAACTCAGAAGAAACCTCATCATATAAATATAATTCAGGTATATTTCTCAGACCACTCGTACTAATGTTACTAAAAATGTATGCAACACCATTATACAATATATTTCTTCCTGTATTTTGCATAAATTTAAAATCTTTAGCCCAAAAAGTCATTTAGAAGCACCTAAAAACTCTTGCAATCATTAGTTCTAACGAGACATGTCTACATCTCCAATTGAGTTGAAACTTGAAGAACATTCTTGCTACAAGCATATATACTGTGAACTAACTTGTTTAACAGCAATAATTTGCAACATGACTGCAAGTCTCGAAGGCATTACACAGATACAGTCATACAGTGTCATGGAGATGTAAATCACTTTAAACTTTCAACTCGATCCAAACATTTCCACTCGTTTTAAACAAATAAACAAATAAATAATCAATATTTCACAACTCAAATCTCCCAAAAAAAAAACACCACAGAGTAATCAAAAGCTCAACGCAAAGAATCCAAACAATAATAAATGAGCAGGAGATCAGAAGAACTGAAAACGAAAGGAAAATACAAACTATGAGATCTAAAAAATTCAATAAGGACCTTGAAGAAGGATGGCTGGCGAAACTTTGAGTTATCAGTGTACATCTTTCATTGAATAGGGTAACGATTTCGACATGCTCTCTTGAATCCAATTTCAGCTATTGAAATCCGAAATTAAATTATACGGTATCTGTGTGCCTTGTTGTTGTAATTGGGTGATTGTGCGAAATGTAGGGAGAGAATTTGATTACTCCTAGAGGAATCTATTTGGAATTGCGAGAATTCAGAGAAAACGGATATTTTGATTTGTGTTCAGAACCAGAAAGCGTGCCCCTCAGTAGCAAGGGAGTTGACTAAAATGTAATATTGGTGGTCAATATACTTTTAGAGTAATTCTAATCATTGTCATTGAGATTATAAATACAGTCTATATGGTGTTAATCTGACATTAAATAATACGTACTTTTTATTTAACATATCACTTAGAACCACATAAACTGTGTTTGTAACCCCAGTGGAGATAAATAACATTACTCGTACTTTTATATGCTGCTGAGCAGTCATTGAAACGTTCCCTCCATCCGTCACTCACCAGGATCCCGTTTGAATTGTAGCTGATGTGGAACAACGACACCCTATTTGGCACCAAACGGCTTCTTTTTATTTGCCATGTTAGATCTTGTTATTTGAAAAACAAAAATGCTAAATGTATAGTGTACATTTAGTTTCACAGTCCTCTCACATAGGGGGTGGTGCCCGCAATTTTTAAAATGGCGGCCCCACCCCCTATGTGAGAAGGCTGTCAAAATGAATGTGAACCAAGTATGTACATCTAGCAAAGTTGTTTGGAAAAACGCTTTCATTCACCTTCAAAATCAAAATTAGACGAACTCGAAAGAGGAATCCCCAATTCAAATCATGACTAGTATGCAAGTTAAACTAAAATTATGAACTAAGTGCAAAAGTGATGGTTGACTGCAAAAGTTGAAGAAATTAATGAATGAAAAAGGCGTACT
>CAIGRF010328053.1:1780-24147 GCA_903798235.1 Fraxinus ornus | reverse complement strand
TTTTTTTCCTTCCTTCTTTCTTTGAGCATGACATTATGTACTTAACTATGATGGGTAGCTCAATTGGTCAGGCCTTGGGTTTGCTCCCCAATGGTCACCAACTCGAGTCCCCTCAGGGCCACTGAGGTGAGTACCCGGCTGTAAACTTTAGGGCCCGTGGAATTAGTCGAGGTACGCGCAAGTTGGTCCGGACATCCATGGTTATAAAAAAAAAAAAAAAAGCGTGACATTATGTACTTATCATTTAGGTTATAGCTGCAACGGTGGCAAGTGATCCAGAAAAATTTTCTGAAGCATTGCTTGAAAAGCCTAATGAAGAGTATTGTGCATGGATTCTTAACCCAGAGAAGTGGGGAGGTAAGTTTTGCATTTGTTGCATATAGATAAACTCGGTATCAATGTTGAGGCAGGTAGGTTGAGAATGCAAGTTTCTTGTGCACTTCCAAACTTTGATTTTGAGATTGCTTATATCATGGGTTGGAAGTCCACATGTTTTTCTACAAAGAATCTGCACCTTGGATCCATTACTTTGTTTAGTATCACAAAGTGCAATACAATATGATAATGTTTATCTCTCATGGTTTTACAATATTTATACTTCCTACTCGTGTTAAAAAATTTCTCTCTTTTTTCTTTTTTATGTTTTCTAGTGAAATTATAAGTTTTTACTACGGAATGTTTAAACAAACTGCACTCTAATTCAGCTTTACTGCAATATCTATTTTGATTTGATCTATATACAAGGGCAGTTGTGTCTTTTCTCACTTTCCATCCTTTTTGGGATGTAATTTGCTGCTTATATGAGCAACAAATCACACAAAAGTTACGGCAATGACTTAAAACTATTTTGGCATTATAGCTTGCAAATTTGCTTTCCACGTGGTTAACTTTGTTGGATCTCCATCATGTGTGTGTGTGTTTCTCTCTCTCTCCCTCTCTAATCTGTGCACATAATCAAATTCCAACTGGGGTATTTGGAGAACTGTGAAGCACCTTAACATTTCCTTTGACTGTTCACTATAAAATGCATGCTTGTGTCAAAAATCACTGATTATTTGGGAAATTTTGTTCCGGCATTGGAAATTGAGAATACTATATCGAGCCCCTGTTTAGTGGTAATTAAAATCAGATTTTAATAGAAGTTGGTAAAATGTGTGGTTGAAATTAATTGTTGACTTTGACTTAGATTAAAATCTAATTCGTACCAAACGGGGGCATATGAGCAGCTTTTCTTCCAATTTGACTGATTTTGAGAGTGATTTGAATTTGTATTTTTATCACATAGGTTTGCCTTTAGATCTTTTATCGACAGGAAAGTAGTTGGATTGGGGATTTACTGGGATACCTTCGAAAATTCTAAGGTCTCTTTTTGAGGAGATGAAAGTTTATTTATTTTCTAGAAAGTAGTTTGGTGCAATCATTCTTAACCTTCAGTGACAGGAGGTTGCACTGGACTGCCCTTTTAAGGTGTTGGGTGTAGGGAGAAGAAAAACTGGTGGGTGCTTAGTGTTGATGGAGAGGATAAGGCGTGGAATAGGAAAGAAGGCAAATAAATGCACGTTCTTACTAGGAGAGAGAAAGGAGAATAAGCGGAAAGAGAAAATGATGGAGAACATTTCATGTCATATCTGCAAACGTAAGGAACTATAATGTAGATAAGAAATAAAAAGAAATAATGGGAGTTCTACGCGTCAGCTTCTCAGCTCCATGGTTTTTGTATGCAGTCACACTCATTCTGAGGTTATTGTTCTATGCAACTATAAAAACAAAAACCTAACAACATAAGGTCACTTTCGATTTAAGGGGTTGTTGCTTTTTCCTAGTTGCTAAATTTAGTTACACCTACGAAAAAATAAAATAAATCCAAATGATGTGATCTGGGTGATGATCATGTTTAAGTTCTTAAGAAATCATCTCAACGTTTGTTGAGAAAATCCCTTTTTCTGCAGTCCACAATGATAACACTCGTTTTTTGTGGGATCAGAGCCTCTTGGATTTTAATAACATTTTTCTGGCTCTTGGATTGCGTTAGCATTGTGCTTACATAGGGTTATTTGTTACATTGTTGCACTATGATATATGAAAGCTTGTTAATTCATCTGTATGGTTGAACTTTCTCTTGGTTTTTTTATCTTAAGGTGGCATCGAGCTTGCAATATTGGCCGAGTATTATGGGCTTGAGATAGCAGCATATGATATACAAACCACCAGATGTGATTTGTATGGACAGGTTAGCTTCGAATACCTCTTCAGCAATTCTTTATGAAATCGAGGCTGGATTTCTTACTATTTTTGAATTTTCTTTCTTTGGGATTTAAATGACAGGGAAAAAACTACAGTGAAAGAGTTATGCTGATCTATGATGGACTCCACTACGATGCTTTGGCTGTATGTTGTTTCCTCTCTACATCTCTCCAACCCCCCCCCCCCCCCCCCCCGAACCCCCGTGGGCTCCCCACCCTTCACCTCTGGGACCCCCCTAGTCCAACGGGCTAGCTCCGCTACTGGTTCTACCATGAGAACTCAATTTATTATTATTCTTTTAATTTCCATTATAACTTTTAAGGTTCCTTTGCGGAACTTTGGCTTCAATCCCTCCGATGACTTAACAGATGGCAAAAAGTACAAGACAGGTTAGGCCAAAAAATGAAAGCTTTGAGATCAATGGCCAATGATACTTCAGTTCAGTACCATAAATCACGGTGTCTTTTAGTAGGAGAGAATATTATTATACTATTCAATGCTCAAATTCCATTTTGAAGTACAAAATTAGCTTTCAGTTTCAAGGAAACAAGTTGGCGTTTTTAAAGATCTCTGTTACCAGCTAACACAACTTTTTGAGAGTAGCATATTTAAAGTTGCCCTTTCTAAAGTAATTAAAAATTAAATTGTGTCTACCTTTCAACAGATGTCTCCTGCTGAAGGAGCTCCAGAAGAGTTTGATCAGACGATATTTCCAGTACTAGCGGACCGGACTGTGGGGCCAGCTGAGAGACTCGCCCTTAATCTGGTTAGAGACCAGCAAAGGTAGCACGATAGATTTCTTATTAGAAATTGCTTAATAGAAATTATTTAATAATGACCTAATCATTCTTATTCCAAATGTTAAATGTAAATAGTTATTGGAATGACTGTTATTATCGCTGGTTCTGTCTCTTTCATTTCATTTGTCTCTGTTATGTTGGTCCCTCGGTTCTTTATAGGCATTTTGCTACCTTTGCAGGAGGAGGAGTTATACTGACACTGCCAATTTCACTTTGAGATGCGGTACCTGCCAAATTGGAGTTATTGGACAGAAGGTTATAAGCTCTTCATCTTTTCCTTTTCCTAAAAAGTTCACCTTTTAATTTTATAATAAGTAAATTTCTTTATTGGCTAAAGTTGATGATTAAGTTACTTATTTTGACATTGAGCAACGGTTTAGTTTGACGATTAAGCAACTTTTTACTTGAGAGAAAAAAGTAACATATGTTAAGCATAGCCAAACATACTCTCAATCCCGGCCTTGAAATTTTCAAGATTTTACAATTCTTGTCGTTATACTCGTGTTTAAATTTGCAGGAAGCAGTGGAGCATGCACAAGCAACAGGTCATGTGAACTTCCAGGAATATAAATGATAAACTGAATGAACAGAGTATAGAATAAAACTAAACCAGAGTGAAATTTATTTATCTGTTGCCATAAGCTTGCGTTTACTAATGTTCTTTTAGTTATGAAACTGTGTTATCATTTGTGGTAGAAAACATTCAGATTCAGTCGCCTTTTTTGGTTCCTTTGTGTTTTGCTGTAACATGGAATAAACTCTGAATTTAAAAAGGATACATACATACATTTGAATGAAATCTTCTTTTGTGCAATGTTTTAAGTTATTATTGAGTCCTACTCTTACGTGCGTCTTTCGTACAAGATATTAGATCATACGTGGAAGTATATTTGACCGAATTTTTACTTAGATCCTTACTCAAAACACTTTATCTTTTCCCGTCCTCTCCTTTCAATGAAATGATTTTCACCAAAATCACAAAGAATCAAGACATACTTTTTTCACAATCGAACTCACGTTAGGACTTGTTGGAGACATTTAGCATGTTAAATATATTGAAGTTCAAATGTTAATCATTACTCTTTTCAATACTTTTTTTTTTTTTATCGAAAACCCACTATTCAATACTACTTAACATCCACTTCTCGTCTAGTATTTGTTACATTACAAGCCATACGTAAATGGAATGAATAGACGAATGCTCTTATCACACATGAGCAATTATCACGACAAGGAAAAAATAAAACACAACCCAGGTGGGTGCACATACAAGTCTTTCCAGATAAACGGATATGAACTTTATTGTCAAAAGAGGATATGCAATTACATTTCAGTAGAAACCCCATGACAAAATCAAAAGGGTTCTTTAAAAATCCATGAAACAACGGCGAATTCTCAATCCTTAGAAACCATGAATCTTAATCTGATCCTTCTTCACAATGTTGGCATTGATGAGGAACTGAGAAACATTCTTACGCTGATCACCTTGGAGTTGAATCACCTTACCGAGCTCTTTGTCCTGAACAACATTACTGTTGCAACAGAACTCCTTTTTGAGGTCTTTAAGGATCTTATCGTAGCTGAATTCCTTCCTCAGTCCCTGAACAGTCGTTAGGCTTTTCTTTCCATTCCTTTGTTGTATGCGAATATGCACGTACTCCTTGGCTCCAGGCGCGCCTGAGTCCTTGGCCTCGGAAAATGGATCGAAAGTAGTTGGAATCTGCGAGTCGATATCAACCATGTAGAACTTTGTAAGATCAAGACCTAAGCGTGTTCAACGACGAAAGAGCTGTGAATGTTACTTACAAATGATTAGTTCCCAAAGAGCTCCAACAAAACAACTAGAATTTGGGTCGGCTACGTTAATCATTTCTATCTAAGAGGATGTTTGGTGCAGATTAAAATTAAATTTTTAGTAGATTGTGAAAGAAATTTTTGATATGTGTGGTTGAAAAGTTGTGAGACCATGAAAGATGTAGTTAATATTGATTGTTTGCAAGCGATTTGATTAAAATCTGATTTTAATTCAAAATAAACAGGCCTAAACAAGTCAATAAAAAAAGAATCAGCATGCACGTTTAGTACACAGTATTACACACAACTAACAAGATTTTCAACTTTTTTCTCTTCGTCAATATGTACTAACGTGCCAAGAGACTCAAGGAAAAGGACCAAATAACCTTAATTTCTCCAACTCCACACCCCAACCCAACCCCAAATTAAGAATTTCACATTCAGGTTGTGTTTGAGCCACATTATTTTGGAAGAATGTATTTTGGAATAGTAGATTGATGAAGAACGTGTGGTTGAAAATGAAGGAAAAATTATTGATGTGATAAAAAATATTATTTTATTGAAAATGTGTGGTTGAAAATGAGTAGAAAAATGAGAATGAAAATTTTAGAGCTTGTTTGTCTCCCATTATTGGGAGAAGAATGAAGTTTTGAATAGTATTTTTTGGAGATTGTGTGGTTGAAATTTAAAGTAAGTTTATTGGTTTGTGTGTAGAATATTTTATTGGATGAATGTGTTGTGGAAAATCTTACTGTAGCAAACAGAGTTTTAGATTAATGGTTGACAAATAGGGGCTTAATGTGGCTCGGGGGTCAACAATGCTGAAAAATTCAAGAAAACGGAAACACAGAGACAAGGAATGCAAGAAATATATAGAAATACGCAAAATAAAAAAACCCAGAAACATAAGATCATCATCATATTATTCAAAAACAAAAAATGCATATAACATTGGAACAAGAAAAACTAGAAAGTGAGGAAGCTTACCTCAAACCTCGATAGGTATTATGAATTCCCGGGTTGGGGGTGGTATGATTTTATAGACAGAGGAGAAGGCAGTGGTTTGTCTTTTCATTTGGATCACTCAAATAGACAGGCTACGATTAAGCTATATTCTAACCATGGTTAATATTTAGGCTTCCCGTGAAAATGAACGGCTGAGATTCTTTTGATGGACCCATCTGTGATGAAAAGAGGCGTAGATTCAACGCACAAAGACAGGCTTTTGACATGGACGGATAAATTTCGGGGTGGAGGTAGACAGTGGGCCCCGCTATCTGAATAATCATCGGATTACGCTGATACCTGACAAGCGAATGTTCATCGAAGTTGCACTCCGCGCGCTTTTTTCTATTGTTTATTATTTATGTCAACATTTTGGATAAATTTAAAAAAGTAAAATACCATATCTCATTTTTTGTAGGGTGACGTGGCTAATAGACTTGAATCTTCCCGCAACCACAAAAGCCTTTTGTTTTGCACAATTGAACAAATCACAAATCATACGTAGCCTTCTTTGAAGTGGGGGAGACCGCGCGCTCTCCGACGATATAGTGAGTCAACGTATAGCTAAAGGGGTTTGGGAGCGTACTAGAGACATGAGCCATCATTAAGCCCCTGTTTGGGTCACATTTTTTTTCATTATCATTATTCTACTCATTTTTAACAACACATTTTTCAATAAATAATATTTTTCATCACATCAATAATTTTTCCTTTTTTTTAATCACATATTCCCCATCATATCAACCAAAAATGCATTCTTTTGAAAATAATGTGCACCAAACGGGGGCTAAGTATAAAAAGGTTGAATTGGGGAGGGTATGAAGATATTGAGAGCAAACTTATACTTTTGAGAGTCAAAAATTGTTTTATCTTCAAATGACATAAATGTATGAGCTTTTATAATAGTATAAGAAAAATGATAACCGTTGGATGAAGTGTCACCCCATCAATCCTAGTCTGATAGGCGTTTAATGCTTCGACAAACAGCTACTTTAAAACCTAGTCCGACCTTTGAAATATTTGCTGACAATTTGACATTTAAAAGCTACGTAGAGTCACATCAATCAATCGTAGGTGAATCTTGTATGGAAGATCTCTTTGAAGGAAGTGATATGAAGATGCTTTCCATCAAATAGGAGGCTAATTACCTCGGACTTCTTCACGATGCAGACGCAGCACCTCACCTCGATCTTGAAGGATCGATCACTCAAGGTATCTTGGATGAAGTGATGCATTACCTCGACTATGGTCCCACATTGGTCAGATGGATGGTGATGTGAAGTGTTGATCTGATTGTCTTACTAATTGACCGTCGCATGGGAGTGACTTGGAGCCTCATTACAGGAGGCGTAACATTGATCGTGATTTATTTTCAAGCTTATTTCAAGGATGGTTTAAATCATTTGATTCTTTCATGTAATATCAATATTGTCCCCTCTATTCACATCTTAATCGAGCTTAAATGGAAAGATGAAGCAGCGCGCCCATCCCTCGAAGACAGGATTGAGAAGTGCCCAACTTCATTTTTGTCAATAAGTTTTGTGAGACCCACATCTTGTATCTCTACATTTTGTAAATTCACAACTTATAATCTACAAATTTTTTTTATCAAACATGTGCTAAGATGAAGTCAGATTTGTATGTAGACCCCATTCAGTTCTTCTGATTTTCATTTTTGCAAAGTGTACTCCCTAAGCAAGGTACTTAATGTGTTAGCTACAATACTGCATTAATCAATATGCACATTGCTTAGCATCCATCCTTTACAACTAAGATTACTTGGGTATCTAATCCCATTCACTCTGCTAGCTTTCATCTCTTAGCGTCAGTGTTGATCCAATGGAGTGCTTTTGCTGTTGAATTCATTTGTGGGTCTTGTACACACGACTAATACATGCACGGGGGTAAAAGGACTCATAGCACCAAAATGGCACAATATCACAAAGACAATAGAATGTTCTGCCACATCAAACAGAATTGGAATGAAATGGTTTAGGTACTTTGATCATCATTCATCAGGCAAACGTTTCAGATCCATCTCTACTTGGTGAATAGTCCATTCAGGCAAACGTTTCAGATCCATCTCTACTTGGTGAATAGTCCATTGCATATTTTCCAATTTCTGCACAGAGATTTCGACTTAGTTAGTCAAGTGTCAACCCTAACATCTAAACATTAACCATCAAACTGAATATAATTTTACCTTCACTATGTCATGATATTGCCTGGCAATGTTGTCAAAGTGAGGATCAACACCTTGATACTCACGAAGCCGTGTAACCTGGCAAAAAATCAAGACGTGTCAATTTACATGTCTAATTACCAAAATCCATAATGATAATACCAAGAATCATTGAAGCAAGTCATATGAAGCTTCTCAAGTTCAGATAATCTACAACGTAAGGTTGCCAGGCTCACGAAGAAAGGTCCCTCGTAATATAGTCGAGTTCCACAACTTTCCCATTATTACACCAACCAACTATATTAATTAGAATGAAGAACCAAAAGAGAAAATAGCTGAATTCTAAGATGTCGTTACCATTGATGTATCGGTTCATAAACAGTATCTTAAAACAGTAAACAGAGATAAAGGCACATACTTTAAGCAAACTAGTGAACACACAACAAAATTAAATAAGCATACCGCTTTATTATATGCAAGTGAAGCTTCCTCTGTAGATTCAACCAAATATTTCCTAGGACAAAGGTAAATTAGTTAATTATTTGTAACAGAAAAGCAATCTAAATGTGGATATAAGAGATCATATTCTTTTACCTTATTTTGTGGAGTGCCGGAATGGTTTCTGGAGTATAGGTTTCAAGCAGGAGAATATGTTCTAGAACCCTTAAAGAATAGAAATCCGAAGTTATTATAAATTATAGCAAGTGTTTTAATAAACCAAGCGTTCACTGAGGAATAAACATAATCGAATTCCCAATGTCAACTATAAGATATAAAAATGGGAAACAGAAACCGGCGGTGGGGAAGACAGACCCCAATTTAGCACTCATAGTTTCACATCTTTTGCACAGCCAAGTCTTTTGCAGTTCTTCCTATTACAAAAATAAGCAGATGTCAAAGTAAGAAATTTTCAAAAATGAAAAGAACAGCATGCAAATATCTGATACAGCTTCAATCAATTGTAAACTAATTTTTTTTAGTACAGCTACACGGAAACAGTTCACTACGAGGGCTAAAGACAACCGGAGCTATGCGGCTTACATATTTATGTTGGTGTTGCAGTTTTATATCCTTGACAAGTTTGATAAGCACCCCAAGAATCTGCTCTAGAACCTTGGACAGACAAAGGTTAAAAGGTCACATACAATCACAAGTATAGATGTTAGCATAACATAATGGGAGTTTATTACATAATTGTATTGTGCACGAGAAGAATTAACCAGAGAAAAAGTAAAAGGATACTGCATCATCAAGAGATTCTATAGAATTCTTGCTTACATTGTAATACTCTGCAAATTTTCTATCAGAAGAATATAGATCCTCCCTCCATTCCGTTTCTTCTCTCTCAATTTCCTCAATAATCAATTTTACCCTGTTTATGTAACAAATTAGAACGGCCAAACTGGAGCTATAAACTAGTTGAAAAGAATTTCCTCTGTACGAGATTCACAATAAAATTATTAGATATAATGCGTAAGAAGATGATGGATGAATGGACGAATGTCAAGCTTAGTAGCTGTACTATAAATTAGGGAATGGTGATTAATATTAGGGCGTATTCAAGGTTTCCATAGAACCCATTTGGTTTCATGCCCAGGGAGATCTAATATCTAAGTCAAAAACCTACTCTGAAAATTGATGCAAAGGTATGGAAAAACAAGCGAGGTTTGCAAATGGTTCTTGCTGAATTAAAATAGCATGTGACAGGGATTCTAAGGCAATGCTATGGACTTATGGAGAATGTCAAAGAAACCAGAAGCTTCTGTCAAATATATCAATATCATTAGGGATCAAGCAAAAGTAGTAGTAGGTAACTTTCTATTACAATAGGCTTGTACTGCCCCCATCATAATTCCTTATATTTTTGCTTAGGTCATAAACAAGCTTAACAAGATGTGGTTACGGGTGTATAATTCCTTGATGATGTAGTTTCAGTTGATAAGAGTAGGAGAGGGCTGATCCGTAAATTAGAGTTACAAAGGAGCACTTCAGAATTTAAGGATCTTAGATTAAGTAATTCAGAATAAACCAAATTTCCTTTATGTCATAAGTGGGAATAAGGATGATTGTTGATTCGACAAGAAGATTGTTCTTCCAAAATGTGATTATTTTAGGTACTTATGTTCGATTATTATCACAGAATGAAGGACTGAATAGGATGTAATTAATAGGAATACAACTGGTCAGATGAATGTGTTTAAAAGATTTTGTGTGATAATAATCAAATTCTAAAAAATGGTTATTAGGCCAACAATACTCATACTATTGAGTATTGAATCATTCAAGAACACAATGTCAACAAGATGAGCATAGAGAAGGGTTACTCTAGAATGAATAAAATAAGTATAGAAATATACAACAATAAGCAGATGAAAATTAAGTGAATGACAACATTGATGGTTGATGTATGCCTTATATGGACCTAAAAAAACTCCCAGTCACAATGGGTATGTTAAAACTAACATGGCCAGGTGTATTTGCAGAAGATTTCATTTAGCCCCTGTTTGACGCACATTCTTTCAAAATTCATTTTCAACCACACATTCTTCAATAAAATAATATTTTCCATCACATTAATAATTTTTCCTTACTTTTTAACCATATATTTCCCATCATATCACTGTATAATATACATTCTTTCCTAAATAATATCCATCAAACAACGCTCTTATTAAAAAAAAGTGTAGAAGAATGAATCTTGGAACCATCATCAGGTAAATTAGGAATGAACCTTAGTTTGTTGTTGATGTACTACTAGTACGCCTAAATAATAGGATTAGAAAACTTTGATAATATGGAACCTTCCATTGACCTAAATAATAAGAAGCATATTTTTGTCCCAAGAGGAAAAATCAAATATCATTTCTTATCTTAAAAACTGAGGCATTAATTTCAAACTTCAAGATTTATACATCTCTCTTTTAAAATAAGATTAGAAGAGAGAAATATTAAGCAAAAGTGTATTAAGTCATTTATAATTCGTGAAAAACCATAAGTGTGACTTGCACAACATGAAAACATTAGAGATTATTGGGATGGGAGGTCAGAGAAGAGAAAGAAAAAGTGATGGACCTTTCTGGGAGTCGAGAAGCCAAACTCTGATGACCAGTTGATGAATCTGATAAACCAAACGTAAAGTATTATAGTTTATCTATAACATGTATTTAGCTATCAGATGCCTATTCATTATGCTTAGATTAAATGGGTACAAAATCTGATTACAACCAATTTCTAATGCATGGATGTCTTTGCCCTAACTTATCCTGCAATTTAGCATATCTATAATGACCGGAAGAATAGACCATGGCATACAGCATGTGAATGACTACAGCATAAAAATGAATAATAAAACAGATAAATGATCAGATAACAGATTGTGTTCAGGGATACACACATAAATTAGGTGACCATAAAGTGTCCAGAAGGTGTTGGTGCATGCCCCTTGTCCACAAAATAAGGCAAGCCGACTAAATAACATGGCAATAACACATGATTAGAAATAGGTGAATCATTTAGACTGACCAATGTCATATATAATAGCATCTGCTAACTTATCACATCTAGCTTCTAACCGACCGGCAATTTCACGGGCAAGCAACACCTGGTATTTTGTTGTATCCTACAAATATTGAAAGATAAAGCATCTTTAGTTGCTCCATCAATATTAAAACAATATGAATAACTGAAAATTCTATGCATGTAAACATTTTCACTTCTCTTATACATTAACTATAAAATAAAAGGCATAACATTGTCTATGAATCTTCCATATGGAGACAATGAAAACCTGTTATAGCTGCATCAAGTATTTCAAAGATGTTTTAAATCATCACCATGAGGGACGTCCTACCATGGATAACAGTGGCTGTTTAAATTGTGTTTGCCATAAATAGGTCGGCGTTATTCCAAGGAACCTATTTGGGACGCCACCAACTTCAGGTTCTGCTGCATCAATTGTGCCAGAGATAGCACTGTTTGTAGGAGCACCCATTCCGATAGCAGAAACATTTGTATAATTAGTTGAATTTGTACATGAGCTCATTGTGACAATGGTACTT
Source organism: Fraxinus ornus (assembly GCA_903798235.1). NCBI lineage: Eukaryota > Viridiplantae > Streptophyta > Magnoliopsida > Lamiales > Oleaceae > Fraxinus > Fraxinus ornus. Next base: position 12,064 of record CAIGRF010328053.1, on the reverse strand, counting down.
GTGCTATCCAGTGAGCTTCTGGACATGTTACCCAATTTTTCAATTTCTTCCTCGTGAATATCACCATCTTTAGAAATGAGAGGAAGCCTTAATTTTTGAGCAGCTTCAGCAACAACCATCCGATGCTCAAGAGTCTCGTAGACCTGAAAATCATGAAGTTCTATTATCCATTTTTGTCAACTCAAAATAGTTTTATTATCCATTTTCGTCAACTCAAAACCCAATCTCTATACTTAAAGTTACTCACTTTCCTCAAATTCCTCAAAATCAAATGAATCGGCATCAGTTGATAATTGACAGAATGTCTTAGATAGCTGCCGATTGCATTAATCAAGTGGAAAACAAATTTTACCAAGGGAATGCAGGATAAAATTCAAATTGTGAGAAGAGTAAATCAACAATAAGGACCTGCGGAGAGTTCATCAAGCCAAGCTGTGGATAAAGACCTGGAACATCCCGAATGCCACCCAGATTAGCCACAGAAATAGCCTGCTGATACTCCTCCACCATTGCTATTGCCTCTATGTAGATTGCCTACAAAATGTATCAGCATTATCACCCAAGATATGTATGTTCATGTATAAAATATCAAAGCTTAAGAATTTAAATACCACATAACACAACTTTAGAGCAAGTTTGGGTAAGCTTAAAAGTAAAAATGTTAATTTTAAGTTTTTAGTTTACAAGCATGTTTAGATAAGTTATTTTATTCTTACTTTTCCATAAAAGAATTTATTAGCAATCAATAGAACTTGGATACTGACACTTTTGGATTTATAGTTGCTAATATCATTTTATTCGCGTTTCTTACTACAACTCTTGCTAATGGATGTTAAAGTCTTAGTTAGTTACATTTTCTTCTTTCAAAAGCTTTCTTTTGGGTCGCGTACATACATAAATTTTTTATCTTCAATTCTTTGAGGACAGAAAAATTCATGCAAGCCAATTCGATTCACTCAAGAACAATCACACTGGGAACATCTCTACTTGAACTGATTCTGTACATTGAATATTTAATAAACAATTAAAAGAAATGCTTAAATCCAAACATACTACAATGATAGAAGAATATAGACAAGAATAGCAGGGTCATTTAATAAAAGATAAGAAAATACTTGTAAATTATAATACAAATTACATAATGTAATAAAAAATAAGAGTATATTCATAAAAATGAACTTGGATAAATCATATCATTAAGAACCCTGATTCTCGTTCTGGACCTTTATTCTTTCAAGGTTGAAGTACCTCTTATCCAAAAATTCATAATGAGAAAATTTAACCAATAAAAATGATTGATTTTAAACCTTACATTTTACTTCTTAGTAAAAAATTTAAGCTTAGCCAAACATAATACAAATTAAATTCATCCATAAATCCTGATCAGTGGCGAATTAAATTTCACGACATTACCATGGCTTCCAAGTATCGCTGTCTCTCTTTACATATTTCTTCTCTCGCCTGCATTGCCAAATAACGTAGAATTTTCAATAAAATTCCAAGGAAATAAAAATTGAAAATGAAGTAACTGGAAAAATACGAGTTGGAGATCGTAGTAGATGGATTTGAAAATTAGAGATCCATCGGGGGCTAAGCAGTGGCGCTCCAGCTGATCAATTACTTGACTGACGTCCGCCGGAAGATTTTGCGGTGCGAACATTTTCGCCATTGATTAAGCAAAAAATGCTTCCTTCTTATTTGACTTGTATAATATTTGGGCAGTTATCTTTTTCGCCGGCACAAAAATTCTAGTTGGAGGGAATCAAATAGATATGAAACGACAGCGTTTTAATAGACTTGTATAATATTTGGGCAGTTATGATTCAAATCGAATTGAAAGAAACCTTCAACATCATCCTCTCCACAAATGGTCCCTTAAGTTTGTGCAAAATATCAATTTGGTTCTTAAAAGTATTTTCTTGATCAATTTAGTCATTAAATTTAATTAACGTTACACAAATGTAAAAGAAAGTAATGACAAATCCACTTTATTATACCAAAAAAAAAAAAAAAAAATTGTTTTCGTACTGAGATATTCCCCCTCCCTGTGTCATTTGGATTTCATATATCAAGCACAAGATTTTTTCCCGCAAAAAAAACTGTGTTTGCTAGTCATGGTTAGCATTAGATTCAACGAAAGATAAATTAAGAAATCTTAACAACATTCGGGCTCGAGTTCAAGCAATGGTGAAGATGCATAACCACGCCAAGAATTAGCGCAACAGAATAAGAGAGCATGACCGACAATCTTATGTATCGCATGTTTGACAAGTCTCAAACTATAATTTAAGATGATTGACTACACTTTTTATCGCTAAACTTCATAGCACACACAATTACGACCAACTTATTATTCAAAAAATACTATAGGACCCCCACTTATCAACACTTACAAGTACGATCGAACATATAAAAACATCTCTGATGCAACTGTGGATTACCTAAAATAACTGTTACACAAGCAAAAATAGACCGCTTTTAAAACTCCATTGCAAGTTTGACAATGAATCCGCCAAACTATTTTAATAGACAAAAAACAGATAATATCTAGGCAAAGGTCTAAGTATAAAGACTCGGTTAAATATGCTAGCTAAACAATTTATTAGTTGATTTTACTTTTTTTTTTTTATATTAGATTTTTTTTTCCCTTCCATTTTTTTCTATTCTCTTTATTTTAATGTTAATAAAAGACACGTAAATGAAAAATATAAGGACCTGTTTGAGTCAACAAAATTTTTCATGAAAAATAGAAAATAAATTCCATCTTCCACTTTTGGTTTGTTTGATACACTAAATTTTTCATGCAATTCATTTTCTTGGTTTGGCTCACACATTTCCATTTTTTTTTCAATGGAAACAAATTCTATACACAATTGTTAAAAAAATAAATAAATAAATAAAATCTCTTTAATGGATAACTTCCATGAAAAACAAAGCCAAACGACACCAAAAAATTCAAAATTTCAACATTTTCCAAGTGAAAAATTATATCAATCAAACACAATTAATTGACAATTTCCATACAAACAATTCTAGGCAATTCAATTCCCTGAAATTCATTTTCTTTACACCCAAATTCCACTCTTGCAATCAACCGGACCCTAAGTGTATATTCATTGGACATCAATACCACATCAGCTAAAAATTCGTCAAAATGCTGCACATAGATTACAGTCCACTGAATGCATCGGAGATGCTGTTATAGAACAGTAATTACTTCCACTTCAGTCAGACTCATAATTTAAGAAATTCATGTTAGTATCAGTTGACATGAATATTCTGCCCAAATAGTACATCAGGAAATACATTCCACCATAATTTTCTAACAGCAAGTTCGTGAAAACCGTGTTTGTGCACTCTCCTCAGCCACGCAAAATTGCCAGTCTCGCAATGAAGGGAGATGAACCCCATTGGAAATACGAATAACAAGTCGTAGAAGATCAAAATGTACTACCCGAATGTGTTTGCAAGCACTGATATTTGTCATGTTGGCGGTTGCCATGTCCCTGGTTTGAAGGATTGCCCGGATCCAGATGGCTCTGAAGACCTAAAACCAATAGTAGAAAAAGTTCTTCAACATGGTGCCACACAATTTTATGTATGAAGGTTCATGTTTTTTAAGCATAGAAGCCATTTCAAGTTACAATTTGGTCTCTTTAGCTGCAAAAGGTTAAAAAAAATGACGAGGCTTTCTGTCTATAGTTAAGATTGAAAGCCACCTTGAAATGTACCACTATTTTTGGCAACCCTCGCAGGAATGAAATTAAGCCTCCATTTCGATACAAATTTATAACTCATCGTTATAACTCGAAATGTACCACTATTTTTGATCTCTTTACAATTTGGATGACTCATCGTTATCCACAAATTTCGTGGCATCCACTACTATTCATTCTTACTATTCCCCTTTATAGACCATTTATAAATTTGACAAATGGAGGGTAAATAAAGAACTTACTCTGGCTGTTTCTTGATAGAATGTGGAATTTTTTTCTCTGTATCGGATTCTTTGAAGCCCGTGTCACTGCGTTCAAATTCAAATTTAATTTCATAATCAGAATTGGAATAAGAAAATAACTTAGTTGACGAACATTGACAGTATATGCCATTGTTCGTCTATTTAAGGTTTCTATAGAGATCATTTTATAACACGTATATTATGATTATAGATCAGGTAACCCTCAATTGCAATTTTTCCAAACTTGGTCGTGCTAGTTGGAGAAAACATACTAACCTTTTACCATCCGTTGGCATTGAATCAGGTGCTCCTTCAATTTTATTACCTTCTGGAACAAATAAAGTAAGAATTCAATCAGTCGACACAAGAATGGAGAGATAGAAACTCAGAACAGAAACACAAATGAAAAAAATACTCGTTGATTCACGAAAACTGCAGATCATTTATCTAATATTTAAATAGAAGGAAAGGCAAAAGAATTAGAGAATAAGTGATATAAAGGGTAAACATAATTATTGCAGTCTTTTGGTGAAAAGCACCTAGGACATGAATAGAAATCCAACTCAATGGCATCAAAACGAAGAAGGTAACACTATTTTGGACTTTGGGATGGATTATGATTTGGTTTTAGCAGATACATGTTTCAATAGCTAGATCAGCAATACCTTTTTAGGAGTTAGAAATTTTTTAATCAAATAGATTTCATCTTTACTCTAAAGGTGGATCTTGTGAGCGTCTAACAACATAAAAAAGACTGGTGGTGTGCATTATGATTATTAAGAAACAGAAAGAAATGCACAAGAGTTTCAAGTCATACACAAAATGGTGAAATTCAACTTTGACTTGTGAAAATAGAGTTTTGAAACAAGGAAATGCAATAGGAGGTATAGAGTGCAAGGGTAGATACTGGTCTAATGAGAAAATGTGATGGTGGTACAAGAATGTTCGGATGATTATTATGCCCAAAAGAGAATGCAAATAAAAATGTGCATATCTTTAAGATATATAAGAGCATCTTCAAGAGGCTCTTTAAATATAAGATACTCTCTATTTTAATTAAAATTATGCTCCAAAAGATTTTCAAATTAACATTTTAAAATAGAGAATGAGTTTTACTCTTCAAATTAAATGCATTCAAAGTATTTCAATTCTCAATAGAAAAAATAATGTAATAATTTGGATGGAAGCAAGTGGAAATAAAAGATAGGGAAAAATAATAATTATTTTTTGTGAGTAGCAAAATTAAGTGTTAAAATGAAGAGCATGTTGGAGTATTTAATTTTTTTTACTCTTTAAATTTAAAGATGCTCTCTAAATTGCAAAATATGCTCTTTAATAGTAGAGAGCTTCTTGGAAATGCTCTAAGTTGGTTAAACGGGAAAACCAAGAGGTTGATCTGAGAGATGAAGTATGATAGGTTGTATAGTTGTATCAAAATCAATGGTTCAATAAGGGAAAATAGAAGTCGAGATCTAAACCAAGTAAAATGTATTAAGAATGCAAAACTAAGACTTTTGTGTCATTAAAATGAAATTGATGTAGCAAGGAAACAACTAAAAGTCTATTCAAGACGAAAGACTAATAATTGGTAGAATTCGAGTTTATTTAGATTATAGTAATTTGATTTTGACAATGTTATCTTTTATTTTCAAGTTTGTTTAGATAGGAAGTTTATTTAATTTCAAAGTCCTTCTCTATATAAAGGGACTTGGGGGCAATATTTACAGACGCGCCTAAATTATATAAATTATATGAATAAAATGATTCATCTTGCCCTCAATTCTTCCCTTTGATCCCCTTTCTTCTTATTGTTCTTTATCGATTTGTATGCTCCTGCATAAGAAATTTTGCAAAAGTTGGATGAATTATTTCGTTAAAGTTTTAAAGGAAGAAACTACATGGATCTTGGATATTCATCAAATTCGTTTGAATATAAAAGTAGTTACCATACTAGAAGGATCTGAGTTTAGAAGCAAGAGAAGGGATGCTATAGAGAACATGAAGATAAAGCAACAATCCGTCTAGATAAAATCACTATTGATGAATGGAGTTGTTTAGTTGAGGTGGATATTTTATGGCTGCAAGGAATTATCAACATGAACTTAGTGTTAAAGGATACCTCGTATATGGAGGAAGAATATTATAGTACCTATTCATAAGAATAGAGAAGAAATCTAATATTGTAGATACTATAGAGGTATTAACTTGGTTGATATACAAAATTACAGAGTAGGTTTTTGAACAAAATAGAGAAGTGCTACAGTGATTTAATGTGATTAGAGGGGACCTACCAAGTTAAAAAAGAATATTCTAAACAGAGTTATTGAAGTTGCTATAATAAGAATTGGGCATTGGGATGCCAAAGGAAAAATGTTTATAGGACAAACATAGCAGAAAAGATGATGTTGATAATATGAATGTGCAGTCAAATTAAAAGAGATAAAATAAACAAGAAGTTAAGATGATTAAAATATGAAAAATAAGAAATGTGAATATATACCAAGTATTGCCAACAAGTGAGATGACACCAATTGAGGAATATAAAGAGAATAGTGACTTTGATGGTTGAGGCATGTCTTGCATATACCACAAGAAACACATGGTCACAAAACTAGGGTGATCGAGTAAAACAATTTAAAATATGAGAACTAGATCAAAATTAGCATGAGTTGACGTGATTGCCAAAAGTTAATCTTATTGGACCCATATCATGTGGAGTGGCAACAATAAATTTTATATAATGAACCCAAGTTTATTGGGAATAATGTTTGGCTTGTAGTAATACACCACAAGACAGTAGTATAAATTAAATTTCAATAAACAAGTTTTTTATTTTCCAAATCTCAAATGTAGTTCTATATAAAGCAGCAAGTGGACCATTTTGATTTCAAAAGTAGAAAGTTATTCTAAATTTGAATTGGAGGAAGTGTAAATTTCAGAGACGAGAGAGTATTTGGAGTAACAACTTCAGATACGAGAAGTAGGCAATCATCTTATGTCATTAACTTAATGGTGCTACATACACAATTAATCAACATCTATATCCGTAGCCACCTATACGTTATATAAATTTATGTAAATCTCCAACAATGCAGCTACTATTGTAATCCTTCATTTGAGATAGAAAACTCTAAAAGGAAACTAAGAACCAGTTAAATAGATTAAGAGCATTAGTTACCTTCTGAATCAATAGGAAATTGCCTAATAAAACTTTTTAAGTCTGGCCCTGCTGCTTTACCTATTCATAGAAAATGACAAATCAAAATTATACAAACATCATATTAGAACAAGCATTTTCCTATTCTTCAACCTCTTTGAATAGAAACGTAAGAAATTGAAGGTCAGCTTACCCATGCTCACGGTTTTGCCTTCTTTGCCTTTTCTTTCCTCTTCTTCCTTCTTAAGCACTAGATTCATGAGCGAAATTAATTAGGGCTAAAAAAATAACTGTAAAATGATAAGGGTTCAAGCGATAATAGTTACATAAAACAATTTATTTAAAGGCCTCGGAATGGATAATTTAAGTAGGATATGCTTAAATGGTCAAATTTGTAGCAATTACAACCATCCCTGGTTCACTGAAAAGATATTCATCAATTATTCCATCATTAAGCAACTTCAAGAAGTCGAACTCTTCATTAATTGTTTTAGTAACATCTAGTGAAAAAGTTTCTCAAAACCAAAAGCATGATGTTAGTTACACTCACTAGCAACACTATGTCTAACACGTTCTCTTCTTGCCTCCAGCTCAGCCAGTTCCTGAAGAACGAGTCAACAAGTTAAGGACAGCAACAACATTAAATTTATCAAAATATAACCTAGTTCACATGCTAATTCAGAAACAGCATGCCCACTCCACTTCTAAAATAGCATAACTAGCTGTGAACGTATTAGCAGAAAAAAGGACGATGCAGGAGCCAACAAGATTTAAAACTCTTCGTGCGTGCACATGCAAGAGAGATAGAGAGAAGATTGAAAATATGCCCTTGTTTGATTCCCATTATTTCCAAAATACATTCTTATCTCTCTTCTTTTCAACCACAAATTTATTAATAAAATAATATTACACACAAATCCAAAAAAAACCTCTTATTTTTTAACCGCACATTCTCAATCAATCTACTATTCCTTAATGTATTCTCAATAGAAAATGGGGCTCAAACAAGCTCTATAAAAAATTAACATCAAAGAAGTTCCCGCATCTTTTTCTTTTTTCCCTTTCATTAGGTACAATGGAGGCTCCCTCTTTTTGTTTGGTATCTAGAATTAAACTGACAATTTATTTCACAACCCCAAGGCCAAAGAGAGAGTTTGTTAACAGAATTGAGAAAGAGCGTGTTAAACAGTATGCACAACTAAAAGAGCAGGCCGGTATGATGAAGAATTTTCGCCGATCACACAAATGAATGCCAACCAACCTGAAAGTTGTATAAAAGACATTACCACTTACCCACGGCAGAGAGAGAGAGGTTGACATAATAAATCATTAGAAGAACACAGCCAATTTGTACCATTTTCGATAGCGTAAACTGAAATCGTGTGTTACATTATTGCTAAAACTCTTACTAAACTTTGAAAGGCTCTCAAGTTGAGATAAAGAACAAATGTTGAACAGTTAAGATTGGCCTTTAGTTGCAAACCTTGGGAAGAAATGCATTTTATATGGAAATGCGAAGAAAAAGAGTAACTTACCTCTGGTGTGGGAGCTCTTTTCCGCTGTCCATTCAACCAGCATATCCATTCAACTATAGCAATACTATCAAAATATCAATAACCCAGATTTTACGAAAGAAAAAAGGCAAATATGCATGTCCACAAAATGTTGATATGTACCCACAGAATTTACCAAAATCGTACTTCAAAGTAGTCTTTGCAAAATGGTGGAGAGTGTTAAATGCACCGACTAATTTGGATTTGGTTTCAGAATTTTGCATGAACCATGGTGAGGTGAACCATAATTGAATAAGTTGCAAACGCCGATGGTGCATAAACAAAAATGGGAGGTGAAGTGGCCATCTGGGGTACTAGACACTACACTACTTCTGAATAGAACGGATCAGGTGAACGTATGAAATGAAAGAAAATTGAGAAAATATCCAGGCATACCTGGAACACTCGTGGGATCCTGCTCTCCTTTAAATACGACCCACCTTTTCTCCTTCACTGATACATAAACACAGCCATCATTGCAAGAAGAAGTGTCTTAATACACATTGTTTAAGTGTATGTTACAAATACACATAAAAGTTTTTGCAGGAAGTATTTATTCATTGTTGAACTCGATATTATTTGTTGAATTGTCAAAAATCACAATTTTCCTACACTGCTAAACCTAAATGGTAATTAAAAGATAGATAAGAGAAAAATTGAAGTTTTTTTACAAAACAATAAATAGAAACAGCATTTCTTCCACCTCAAGTGATTACAGCACTCCTTCAATACGATCAGTTTTTTATAACAAATTACAGTAAACCATAGGGGGAAATGCATTCCCATTATACAAAAAACATAGCTATGAATAAAATTAACAATTACATTCCAAAACCAAAAAAAAAAAAGAGGAAGAGAGAAGGAGACGCACTTACTGATACCATCGAATTCTTCAGTTCTAGCGAAATAACGATTGCCGCTTTTGTCCATTCCCACTAATGTTCTGCTACTGAAAAGCCCTGCAACCCTTGCCCACAGCCGAGACATCGCCAAATTACAAATGATCAAGATTGGGGATTACGAATTTGATCTGTTGAGGAGATGCTGAATTGAGCTGAATTCGAATTCAGCAGAAAGGATTGGTGTATTTGTATGTAATCGATGTTGGTTCCATCAATGTAAGAGAAGCCCTCTTTCAATTTTATTTTATTTTTTTGTTTAACAGACTTCTGTTTTTCTCAAGTTTAACAATCAAATTATTTTTATTGAAAGAAATAGTCGGGTTTCACTATTTTTTTCTTTTGTAAAATACGTATTTAACCCAAATAACCAGCTCACAGTCGGAGCATCTCCAAACACGAGATGCTCTCTATTTTAAAGAGTTAACATTTAAAATCATGCTCCAATATACTATTTAAATTAACATTTTAATTTAGAGAATGTATTCAAAGTGTTTCAATTTTCAATATAGAAAAACAATAAAATAATCTAAAGAAAAGCTAGTTAAAATAAAAGATAAAGAAAAACAATAATTATTTTTTGGGAGTAGTAAAATTAAGTGTTAAATATAAAGAGTTTGTTGGAGTACTTCAAAATTTTAACTCTCTAAATTTATAGATGCTCTCCAAATGATAGAATATACTCTTTAAAAATAAAGAGTCTCTTGGAGATGCTCT
>CAIGRF010327901.1:1723-14643 GCA_903798235.1 Fraxinus ornus | reverse complement strand
GGCACATTTCACAAGAATTAGGGTATAACCATTTTTCATTTTCTCAAAGAGGAAAGGGACACCTAAGGAGCACAAGGGAGAAGACCTAAGGAAAGAAGCATTTGGCTAGGCTATTAAAAGCTCTTTCAAGGTCATCATCTCACCATTATGTGTAAGGATTTAAATAAAACTCCTATGATATCAAGGTAATCTAAAGATCCACCATGCATTTGGGTTTATTCTTCATAGGAAAATCAATTTCCCATTATGATGATTAAATATCCACATCCAACAACAATTGTCACCCAAAACCTTTCATAATGTTAATGCTGAAGCCCAAATGTATAAAAACCATCCATAATTTCTATTAGTTGATCAAAAAATTGAATTTGAACACATTTTTAATATTTTAAGAAAGGGTAAAATAGTAATTTTTTATTTACCCACATGAAATAATTAAAATAATGAAAAAAAACAAGAATAAAAAAAATAAAAGAAAATAAAAATTTGTATCTTCATCTTCCCAATCACCATCCCAAACCACCCAGCCGTCTGCAACCGTCGATGCCGGTGTCGGTGCCATTGAAAACCACTGACGCCTCTAGCCCTATCTTCAAACCTCGAAATCGCCGGCAGGGGCGACAGTAGAAGCCGGAACATCGTCACCCTGCTGGTAGCTTGTCTGCTCTTCTTCATGGTATGGCGCTCTTCTTCTTTCCTTTTAACTTTCAAGATTTTTCATTTTCATTAGATTTGATTCGAAAATTTCTTTAGTTCTTGAATGTTTCTTTCTGTACATTCAATTATTCAAGTTCCTCTTCTCTACCTTTTTTGGGTAACATTTTAAATTTTCCATTTCAATATCATATTTTTTTAACATAGCTATTGAATGCAAATAGTAAGGAGATTGTTATTTCTGCAAAATGTTTCACCATTCAATTATTGGAGAATGCCACGGAACTCACACTTCTATTTTTGCTAAGCATACTATTTAAACTGATATTTTGTGAGTTTTATAAATGAGAAAATTGCACCAATGTAACTTGTAATATCGTCGCCTTTTAATAATGGGCACCACTACGAATTTTGTTACAATTTTAAGTAATTTTTTATTATTTAGTTAAATAAACTTTAAGTAAAATTACTTAAATAGAGTTCCTCTCACATAATCTTAATTTCTTCTCCTCTGCCATTTTTATCTTCACTTCTCTCAATACCCAATTTTAAGAAATTCAACCGTTAATAAACTTCGTGAAAATTTTCATCTTTTCTTATTTAATTGAGTTATGGGTATATTTGTAAATTTATTGTGATGTATTTATTAAAACTTTATTTTAATTATTGTGTATTTATAATGTGGTGTGGTAAATGAATATTGTAGTGGTAATATAATTACCCTAAATCTTCGCAAGAATGTCACTTTTGAACTATTTTTCCCTTCTAAAAAATTAAAATATCTTGAATATCATTAATTAAAGTTGGTTTGACCATATGAAAAATAGTACAAAAAGTGAAAAAAAAAAAAAATCACGTCAAATCCACCCCACCCCCACTTTCTAAACCCATTTCCCAATTTTGTACGTATGCCCCATTTTGCGAGTGCTTACAAAAATACTCTTAAAATTAGGAATGTTTTGAAAAATCATATGAAATGTTTTTAGAAAATAAGAAATATTGTGTAAAATAAAAAAGTGACACAATGTCATTTTTTTTTATAAAAATTGTCAATTTTTTGCCGCAAAAAATTGACACAAACTAAAAAAAATGACAAAACTAAAAAAAAGTGACAAATACCGAAATAACACCGTTAATCATGTTCTTAAAATAATCACCACATTCAGGTCAATCCACATGCTGATTATGTTAGGAAAATTTAACATTATTTCGTTGTTTTTTATCTTCCTAAAAGGTGACAAAAAACTAAAAAAGGTGACGAATTTAAAAAAGTAGCACAAATTAAAAGAATTTATACAAATTAAAANACAAACTAAAAAAAAAAAAGCGACAAAACTAAAAAAAAGTGACACACATACTAAAAGGTAACAAACTCAAAAAAGTGACACAAACTTAAAAAAAAGTGACAAATACCACAAGTTTACCACATTTAGCTTTGGGAAGATAGAAGGCAAAAAAGCTTGTCAAACTTTGTCATCAATAAAAAAGTTTCCACCATTTGGACATTTCATCAAACACATAGTAGACATATTTGAACACTAAAAAAAGGTGACAAAACAATAAAAAAAACTACAAAAAAAATCAAGAACACCAACTTGTGTTCCCGAATATTTCTACACTGTCTCCACTGTATGTATCTGCGGTTCTACTCTTTGTGACTTTACTTGTTATCTTACAATATGTTTAAGATTAATCTGCAAACATAAATACTAATTTTGTTCTATGGCCGTCGTATTTATGCTGATTTTTTATAAGACATTGGTAATTGACTTGTTTGATTTGACTATCTAAAAACTTGATTTGTTGCATTTAATTACGTAATTCCACGTGTCTAAATAATTTAAAACTTTCAAAGACTAAACCCAAAAAATCCGAATTCATAGATTAATGAAAATGCCAGTTTTAGCAAATTAGAAAGAGCCCACACAAAAGAAATGCGCAAATAAAAAAATAAGCAAAATTCACTGAACTAACCCAAAAAATCCGAATTCATAGGCAAATGAACATGCCAGTTTCAACAAAATAGAAAGAGACCGCACAAACGAAATGCTCAAATAAACAAATAAGCAAAATTACTTGAACCAGACCATAAAAAAATAGCGAGAGAGACAGCAAAAGGAATCACAGACTTTGGTAACAAGACTTTAATAAAAGACGGCAAATCAGAGTATAAATGCCCATTTATCACGGAACTATGAAATATTTCTCTTTTTTTCTTGCACCGTACTACAGTTTGGATCCTGTTTAGAGAAAGGCCAGAAGGAATTTTAAGTTTGTTAGAAGAATTGCTAGTATTCTGCCATGACTTTATGCATAGTTGAGGTGAAAATACAAGTAAAGCGGAAACCATGGTTACGTGAGGGGAGGGAATCTTTTTTTATAACGTATTAATTACAGTTTTCAAAGATTTCAATTAATTAAAAGAGTAAAAATCAAATTGGTTAATTTTGTAGAGTACTAGACCTAATTTCCCCTTTTGCAAACTCACTTTCTAAACCCATTTCACGAAAAAGGGGGAAGAAAACACACACATCCATTCGAATTTGAAGACTCTCCACTCCACAATAATCACTTCTCTATCTCACGATCTATAACCCACACCTAGTCGGAGTACATTTCTAGTTCAATCTTCGATGGTTAGTATTTGGCTCCAACTTCAAATTGAGGTAAATATCATTTTAATTTTAATTTTCTTTTAGATTTAAATGTTTTAAATAATTTGTGCTTTATTTGTGTTATGGTTGATTGTGATTTGAAGTTGAGGGAAAAAACTCATATGTAGGGGTTCGATTTAATGAGTGACAATATTCAAGTTCCTAAAAAAATTAAGATTTTAAAGCATTGCCCATGTAATGTACATTGGGTAGAATTTTTTAGTTTGTTTGATTTTTTAATTTATTCCTTTATATTTTCTCTTTTATATTCGGTGCGCATTGCATTCTTATTTGGTGGATTACATTTAGGCTGCACTTGGAAGCAAGAATATAAAAAAAAAAAAAAACTTAGTACGTTCTTGTTTAGTTTTGTTGTATGGTTTTGACAACTTTACTTGATTTTGAAGTTTTATAGAGGATTTCTTTCCAAATATGTTATTGTTTTGGAGGTTATCGTTAAGCTAAATTCTTGTTGTATTGTGTTATGAATATGATACTGAATTTGTATCAAGTTAGTCTCATTTTTTTTTTTAAATTTCTAAATCAACTTAGTTACATTTATTTGTAAGCATGTTCGTTTATCTATACATTTTGATATTTTTTTTATCGGGGTCATTGGTTCAATTTTGGATGAATAAGGAGTTATATTTGTTGATCCCAAAAAATGAGCTCAATAGATATTGGGCCCACTCTTGTCACATCAAGTACGGATCCAGCGCATTTTTACCGGAACAAGTACGGTAATCAACCTGGAATGGACGCGGGTGACACTTTTCAACAAGAGACGACAACATTTCGGACTCCGACTGTGTGATTCAATGACAACTACACTATCAACGATTGCTAAACCAAGATAATCAAGAATAAATCTCTCTTTTCGTCTAAATGAAAATGTAGAAGGATAGATATGAAATGTTTTGGATGTATATTAAAATAGCAATAGCTCCTCTTTCAGTTTGTATTCAACAATGTTGTAAAAGAGTTATGTAGAAATTGCTAAATGTAGCTCTGTTGAATTCTCAAGAGTTTTCAGTACACATATTTGGTCTTTTTCTTATCAAGATGCCCACCCATTCTCCTTATAAAGAGAGGCTATTTATACTTTCATGGCTGACTGGTGATCGTTAGATCAAAACCACATGGCCACACCTCCTACACTGAAGCCTCACATCATTGTCTATTTCTATCATTAAATTTGACAAGGGGTCAACCGTTCTACATTCTAGACTGACACATTGACACACTTTATTACAAACGTAACATCAATCAGTCTTTGGATATTCAATCTTCAGTGAGTCAGCATCGGCTTCAAGGGCTTCTGACGCTTTATAGCTTCGGACACTAGCATGAGCTTCGTATTCTAGTTCAAGGGCCTCGTATATGGAAGAGGAGTTTGGCATCAACGTCTGCTTCAGTGAGAGGATGTCGAACATCTGATTCTTTCTTTTATCCTAACTCTCCTTTGACCTTCTTGCTGACTTCCTGCCCATGTGGCCTTGTTGTCCACGTAGCTATCTGGCCAGAACTTTGGAACCGAGGGTAACAATAGTCCCCCCAAGTCTAGGCATGATTATTTATGTAATGTATGGACTTCAAGTATTGTGCAACTCCTGGTAATGATAATCTCCTAAAATAAAGAATAAGAGAGAGAGAAATCTTTTACTCCACACTAGGAAGAAAGCAACTTTTATTTGTGCAAACCTTCCTGTCAATATTATTTGAAGAGGCGGTACCTATGAAGGCTCTTCTTCTCATAACCAAGGTACCTTCATATATCCGAAGTGCCTCCACATGTTTCAAAGGTAAGGAGGGTCTGATGCTTGCAAAGCCTCGGATTGATAGTTACAAAGAGCTTATTACTTTTCAATGATTTTGAAAAATACGAGGCATCCTTAATTATGACACCTCAATGATTTGCTGAGGCATTCTAGCCTCGACCTCACTTGTTTAGCCTTAGAAGAAGAAGGCTTAAGAGCCTTGGTGCCTGTGATGGCAGTAGCCTTCAGCATGGTGGCCATGTCAGTGGTGGGGTACGTTTTCTTCGCAAATTTATCAGCAAACATCAAAGAATCAGTCAGGAACCAACAAAAACAACATAAAAATAATTCAAATTGAAGAAGCCCCTTACCCTTAGAGGCCATTAATCCGAAGTCAATGAAGTAGCGGCTTCGTTCGATCAAATGGGCAAAGCTTTGGAGCTTCAAAGATCGTTTATAAATGTCTTCAATCACTTCTTACTCTGCCTCATGAAGTTCGTAATGCGAATCCAAATTTGTAAACAGAAAAAATGGTTAGCACAAAGGAATGGAACTTGGATTGAAAGCTATATAAGGCGAGGCACTCACGAGCTTCATAGTACTGTGTCGGTATTGTGCAAGCTGGGAGAGTATCCCCTTCCACCATTGCCACTTACCTCTAACCTAGAACCAGGACTCCTTCCATCCTTTGATGGAGGTGGGGAGCCCCACTACGAAGGGAGTATGAGCTCCCTAAGGGGTGATGTAGTATCACCCCTTGGAATCGTCCTTCCTAACTACCCGGGCTTGGAAAATTGTTTGAAAAACATACAGAGGTATGTCCTCGCCTAAAGAGACTTCCTTCCAGAAGAAAAAGGCCCCAACTAGTTGGCTCTACCCATTTGGCAGAATCTGGGTGGGGGACAACATGAAGTTCCTCAGCACCGCCCTAAAGAAGGGGTGCAAAGGCAGACACATTCCTGCCTTCAGTAGGAATTCACTTATGGCCACTCATCTCAGCCTCGAAAAATAGGCTTTTTTGTGGCCTTAGGAACTAACAACTCTACATAATGAGGTATGCAGTATGTTTCCCTAAGCTCTGCTAGTTTGGAAGAGGTTATGGATGTTGAGATTTTGGCAGCCCCCCAATCCGCCTCGTAATCTATGGGTTCCTCGATCATACTGTACCAATCTCCTGACCCCCTAGACATAGACTCTTTCCCAAACCTAGCTATAGTAACATCCCTAGATGCCTTAGAAGCCATAACAGGAAGAAAATGGTGGAAATTTGCAAAAAGAAATTTAACAAGGACGGTGAAATCCCTTTCACAAGAAAATACTTAAAGAAAAAGGATATCTACAACTCGTCGGAGAATGAAAGAATGCCGAAAAACCTTCTGAAGGATTGAAAACTCAAGAGAAATCGAAGAACAGTTTACAAAGGTAAAGTGTTAAAATGACAAAATTCTGATTTTTATACAAAAAGGAAATGAGTCCCAGCCATTGGATCGAGGCCCAGTTAATTTGAGTCGTCCAATCCTGTAATGGATCTGAATCGCAGAATTCAAAGGGTTTATGTTACCAACGCCTCAGATCACTTCGTGAGTATTACGCACTAGCCTCAACGCGTGAATGCTTTCCACAAAAAATGCATGCTCATCATTAGCCATCATTGCGTAATTAATGTAACGGTTGTACATAGGTAACCAACACTTTGATCTCCAATTAGAGATATTTAATAAGAACATGACAGATGGACTCTTCGCAAGGATCAGTAGGTAACCAATATTCTCGATCTCCAATAAGAGATATTCATACAATCATGGCGATCCTTATGTTGGTGGAGATATAGAAAGCGCACAAAAGAACTATGTACACCAAAAAGGCCATGTTGAAAAGCTTTTGGATAAAAGATAATCCCCAACCTGCATCCCTTCCAATAATTTTCAATAACAATGAATAATTGAATGTCGTATATCCCCACTCTGATGCACAGTATTGCGAGCAATAATAGCTTACAGCGGCCTTAGTCACATGTTGGTGGATAACGGTAGTTCTATCAATATATTATTTGGAAGTGCCTTCAACCAAATGCATGTCGACCATCCCCAGGTGCCAAAAGCCAACCACTTTATGGTTTTACAGGAAATGCTTTAATCTCTAGAGGACAGGTCACCTAGGTGTGGAGATAGGTGAAGAACACTTTGTATTCTACGGATAATTTCTTAATCATGTATAGCAGGTCTACATATAATAGGATTCTTGGAAGGCCCGCTTTGAAACAGCTTAAAGCTGTAACCTGTATTCATCACCTGTACTTGAGATTTGAAACTTCAAAATGAGTAGTTGTGAAAAAGGGAGATCAAGCCATCGTGTAAGAATGTTATCTTAGCGCTCTAAGGAAAGCTGCTGCAAGGGCTCCACTAATCAACGCCACCATGGTCATTGAAAGAAACATGCTTGAAAGTCCTTTTGTAGGAAAGCAAGCATCTGAAACTGTGAAGGATGGATTAAAAACCTATCTGTGAGTAAAGACCCCCTAGCGAGTACTAAAGGAAGCATGGTGACATCAAAGCATAACCTGAAACATGATTATGACAATTCGATAACTGGAAGATCTGAATGCAAGGTCAGTTTTGCCAAAGGAATTTAAGGCAAGGTCCATTCTGCCAAAGGAGATAAATGCGATCAGTTCCGCTAAGATGTAAAGACAAACAATGTTCGACCAAGGGAAATAGATTCAAAATTCATTCCTCCATAATCCCAAAAAAAAAAATGTAAATGATGAGCCTATGGTTATCCTTCATATCAAATTGTAATGAAAATATCATGTAGCGACACAAGAAAGCATTTTTTAAATAAAAAATGTGATTTAATTATTCAATAATGTGTTATGTTACCTGATACAAGATTATGGTTTGTCCCTTATGTGTTACACCACGGCGTATTCTTATGAGAAATCTAGCCCTTGGCTACGAATGACAAAAGCAGTACAATACCAAAGCAAGTAAACTAACGTAATACAAACTCATGCTTAAACCAAAAAGAGTAAGAAAAGAATCCAACGGTGTTGAATACATTCCTCTAAATGACCAAGCACGACATTCTGGCCTATTCATAGTATAAACTTATAGAGGAGTAATATTAGAATCCGAAAGCCAAAAAGGCTCTACAAATAGGGAAAAAGATATGTAAGTCAATTTTTAACATTATTAGGAAAGCACATCCTTAATGGAACTTGGACTTCTTGGGGATTGCGAAGAGGATGTTGGTGACATCTAATATTTTTCAAAAAAGACTATTTCTCCCTTTTCTACATCAATTCTTCAACAAATTTGGCCTTGAAAGCCTTTCTTTTAACAATTATATACTCCACAGCATAAAGCCTAGCATTGCTACTTTCTAATGGAGTGAAGTCAATTCATCCTACATCGGGAACCTTATTGGATCTCAAGGAAATAATTAACTCTGCTCTAAATGAGCTATGTTGTTCGACCGAGTCAAAAATGAAATCAGCTTACAAGGGTAGTTTGAATGCCGAGATTATAAAAGTTGGAGATGAAAAGATGGAGCAATCTCTTAGGTTTACGAACTTCAAAGGGTAAACGTAGAATTGGAGCCAGCAATATGACAAGCTCGTCAAGAGAGCAGCTCTGAACCACGAAACGAGGTTCGCCTATAGTAAATCATCAAATTAGAGCACATCGAACTTAACAAAAAAGCAAGCGGCAGATTCACCGTCACTTACCATAAGTTCGAGGCATGTGAATAAAAGGGAAAAAGCTGTTGGGTTAAAATTCTCAATTACCCTGAACAAAGAAAAAACTCTCTTCTCAATAAGGTATTAGGACAGTAGAAGTTATCAACACCGAGTAAGTTATGGAAAAGCGAGGGTAAAATGAATAATACCCTTTTTGGGGATTCACAATATTCTCCAGCGGTCGAGGACGATAAAGCGAGCAAATATATCAGAAGAAAGCTCCCCTGCAAGTGCGCAGTTCCCCACAGCTAAAAAAAAAACTAGAAAGTTGACTCATCCAGTTGGAGCAAGCTAAGATGGGCTATGTCCAAAGAAGAAAAGATATCTCGGAAGAAGGGATGAAAAGGAATTCGAAGTCCCATATCCAATGAATGTTTGTGGATAGCGATGTAACCGAAGGGAAGGCGATCTCGCTGTTTGAAATGGCTCAAGACGCAAAAGCTGTATGTTAATAAGAATGTTGAAATGAGTTCTAATGTTGGCCAAGTCCCGTCTAGTAAGGTTACTATAGATCCCCGAAGCCTCAAAACATCCCTCATATCTTCACTAAAATTAGATAGCACTCCAGAGGATTGTTACATTGGAAATCCCAGCCCCAGGTCAAAAATTTCCCGTTAACCTAACAATGTGGGATTAATGCATATACTAGAGTGAGTTATAGCCCTATAAGAGAGCACATCAAAATGTAAAGTTTCTATAGAAGAAGAAGAATTGTCACAAGAATCACCTCTCAGATTACTTGAATCTGAATCATCAGATGCATTATAAGAATCAGCATGAAAAGATATAGCAAAAAGAACAGTGGAGATTGTAAGCTCAAAATGAAAAATCTTTATTACTATACAAAAGAAACAAAGAAGCAAGATGAGGGAGACCAACTGAAGTAATGACGTATTTATAAATTTTAACTAAGGATATTAAACCTAGGGATGGCAACGAGGAGAGTATGGGACGGATGGGCCATTCTCACCCCGTTTCATCGGGTATTTTTGTTACCTTGCCCCATCCTCATACCCGGTTAAAGCGGAACGAGACAGAATCGGGGCGGGGCAAGTCCATTGCCACATTTATTTTTTTTATTTTTTATTTATTTTAATTTTTGCTTCTTTTTTTTTTTTGTCTTTAGTTAGTAAGTATCATTACTTTTTTACTAATTTGTTAAAAGAAACTTATGTTCTCTTTAAAAATAATGATAAATTTATTATTTTTGTTCGATAAAAAATTTAAATTTGAAATTAATTTTAAACGGGGAGAGTAGTGAGGCGGGGACTATGTTTCATGTACCCACTTCGAAATAATGACCCATGCCCCGCCCCCGTCCCATTTACCCGGTTTGTATCGGGTTGAACGAGTTTTGTTACAATCTCTATATTAACGTTGAAAATGGGCAAGTGGTTATTCAGATCCCAAGATATATAGTGTGCCCAAGAAGATCACATGCCATTCACCGAGAAAAAGGCGAATAAGACCCATTTACGACTTTACGTGCATCAAGCAAATATGATGGCTAATATGCCTCCCACATTCTCATGGACCAACAGAAAGGCTAAGTAAAAAAGGAAGCTCCCTATGGCCCCCGCCAATCAAAACCTTGGGAATAAAGTCCTAGATTCAATAAAAATAGTAAAATCGAACTTGGAAATATTTATTGACAAAAGTGTATCATGAACAAAATAAAAACAAAGTGAAAGGAGAAGCAAAGGGCTCGCACATTCAGACGCGAACCAATCCCACATCCAAACTAGCTCTAGGCTATCATTAAAGAGCACACAGATAAGTCGAGCGTGATCCTTAACCAGAATCATTTATCATATTGCCAATAAGGAATAACCACATGGCATGGAGCAAAAGTTACCAAACTAACTTAATGCTAAAGGGAAATCTATAAATAGTCATTTGCTATTACGACTTTTATCTGGCTCAAGGAAATTTGCAATGTGGTAGCACTGACGCCACAATTTTTTTTTGTTGCATTATTTTTTTATTGTAATAAATGGTATTTACATTTATTTGTTGTCTCGATTATGTCCTAATAATTTTTTCCGTCGTATTCTCATCTTCAATCTTCATTAATTAGCACATTTTGTTCCTAATTATGGTCGTGCTCAAATATTTTGTTAGTATGCTTTGAAATTAAGGGTAAATGTGGCAATCCACTTATATATATTCCTTATTTAAAAATATGAGGGGCATATGAGTTTGTTTACACCCTTGTAACATATTCTTTGAATGAAAAAACATCATTAGACACGAGAAGTGTAATTTAATAATGACTATATATATTCATGCCACAATTTTTCATTACTAGACTATATTTTAATTTCATAAAAAGTACATAAATTTACATATTATCATATTTATGTATCAAACTTTTTTCATCGCATTGTTATTTTCAAATTAACATAAAATGTTCCTGATTATGGTTGCTTTGAAAGAGTTTCTTTATAATAGAGTAAAAAGACTTATTCGTCTATTATGTTTTTAAATAAACAAAACAAATAAATTAAAAAAATGCAATTAAATATTTGACTATCATTTTAAAGCACATCAACAGTATTTTATAACGAAACCCATGATTAAGGACAAGATTTTATAATCAATGAAATATTAAAAATAAGAATTTGATGATTTTATAATCAAAGAAATATTAAAAATAAGAATTTGATGATGAAGAAATTATAATGAATTAAAGTCAATAACATTAATATAATTAAAATGAGATGCATCTATAAAAAAATGTGATGTGATTAATCACTCTTTTAATAAAAAGTTGAGCATAAGAATGTGACAAAAAAGTTAGAAACATATTTAGGTGCGAAACTAAATAAAATTAAAAATCTTTAATTCAACTCAAAATTAATGCAGCAAAAAGAAAGACATGGGGTCCCAATTAGAAGTGGCAATACTTTCTCAATTAGTTGTTCCTCAGTTGATAAGCATGAAAGAATGGTTCAAAGGTAGAAACAATAGTGATGAAATGAAAAACGAAAAATAGTGAGAATCAAGAATATATGTCAATGTCTTCGTCCACCCTGGCATGATATCTAAATGCAGCATCATTTTGTCTGCATAGGAACTTCTAAAGTTGATGAAATCACAAAGAAAGGAAGAAGTCAATGAATATCTGTTCGCCTTTGGATCATCATATAATAGGTTCAAATCTCATTGAAGCTATTGCCGATTGCGATTGCTAAGATCTTGTTGCTTTTTTATCATCGAGTAGAATCACCCGCAGAGCGACGAGAAGAGGAGTCGATCCAAGAAGAATTTATACGATGGCTTGGAGCCCAACAGATATTATAAAGAGTAAATTGGTGTTCTTTAGAGAGGATGGCTCTGGAGAATATGGACTAGAAGAGTTGCTAGGATCATCGGCCGAGTTGTTGGGAAAGGGGACTTTTGGAACTAGTTACAAGGTTCCAAAATATGCTGTGGTTGTCAAGAGATTGAAGATTGTTGGCTGTTTATCTGAGATGGAATTCATAGAAAAAGTTAAAGAGTTAGGATCTCAATTTCTTCATCAAAATTTGCTTCCTCTTAAAGCTTTTTGTTGTCATCAGAATGAGAGACTTCTTCTGTATGATCATATGCAAATGGGAAGCTTGGCCTTTGTTTTGCACGGTAAGTACGTATCTAATATGTTTTTTCTTTTCATTCAAGGAAATAAATAGCCCCTTTTCTCTTCTATTGATCAAGCATATCATAATAGATCATTTTATAGATGGAGTAAGTAGCCTTCTCCGAAAGCCTGGGGTGAAAAGACAACTAAAGATTTTGGAAAACGAAGTCTGAAAGGACGATTTTTATGGCAAATAAAAGTACGATCGGAAGGTGTTTATAAACGGTTTTGAATTTTAAAATCAAGCGGTGAATAGTTGGGTACTACTTATGGATTTTTCGAAATGTGTGGACAAAAAATTACTTATGTTTTTGTAAGTAGTTTAAATTCATGAGTCAAACATAGGCTTAATACAGGAGAGTTAAGCCATTTTCCAGAAAATGTTGTCAGATTCCTTGACAGAATTATTGGATGCCTTTATGTTTCTTGGCCTCGCCCCCTGTTTTTGGGCCTGGCTTTGAGCCTGGTCAGCCAGCCCCCCCCCCCCCCCCCCCCCC
>CAIGRF010327877.1:36266-49477 GCA_903798235.1 Fraxinus ornus | reverse complement strand
AAGCTTCCTACTTGGGCTTTTCTTTTTTGGGCCCTTAAATTGATCCCTATTAGGTCTTCATCTTGGATTCTTTCATTGGACTTTTTATTTTGTGCCTTTGATTTTGGGTTGCATTTTTAGAGTGTCAACACTTACACTTATCCATGCCTTCATCTGAGATAAGAACAAGCATATATAAATGCTCAAGAATCAGAGCTAGTGGTTGAAATGAGAGAATGCATTGGACATTCATTTGACCATGTGAATCAATACAGAAGAAGTTACAAACTACCGAGTAGAGCAACATGGCACAGTTAGACGAAAGGGCTATAATTCTAGTGTTTAAAACTCTGGGCATTGGCAACATAAACGAGAATTTCAATTTTTTGTCCGCATCTGTTTTTAACTTAGGAAGCTCAGAATGTGAAAAACTAACAATCAAAGAAGTTAATTCAATACAGTCAGATGACAGGATCTTTTATTGCAAGTTGGGGATACAGAAGAAGTCTAATGTCTATGAAATAAAAAAGAGAAAATGAAGTAATGTTTATACGGCTAAATAAATCGAGGTGAAGAAAGACGAATCACTTACTCGTGGTCCCAGCTCTGGAGGAATAATTATCCTCCGTTCCCCCTGGGTTTCATGCCTTGATTCCTTCCTCAAACCCTACGCTTCAATTTTCTCTGTTACTTTATCTTAATAAAAAAGATAAAAAAACCTTCAATGGTTACGAGCTTGTTTTTTCACCTGGAATTAATGCATTAGTACCCATTCTGACTTTCGCAGGAGAACCTTGCAAGTATGTACTGTCGATAAGGCGGCCGGACTCATTATAACCAATATAGCGAAATATCAACTAAACGTAAGAAATCACCACATATAGGAACTAACATACAATGTGCAAGTCATTGTGAATACTCACTATTCTAAACCTACAATGATTCAAATTTGTCCTAGAACTTCATCACAATGCTAACGTAAATTATCGATCATTTCATTACAGGGTTGAAAATGCACTCTAAAATATTAACTTCTCATATTTTGGTCCAAGACACCTTAAACAAAACTTAAACCATAATTTGAAGCAAACTGTAAAAGACTTTTGAGTTACCTGAATCAAATAAATACATACATTCTTATGTTTCAACTTCAAAATCAGTGATGAACGAGTGATGAACTCTGAGAAAAGAAAGTCAGAAAGATTCCTAGAAACAAGTGAAACAAAAGAAAAACCTGTTGACCATCCTTTTGGCAATCACCTGTACCAGCTGCAATGTCCCACAATATGAGACCTGAGTCACGTTTGACATATTTATCCGATGTCACTACATTTACTGAGAAACCTGAACCAGATAAAAACAATAACGTTAACGTCCTGAGCTCAATGAGAATAGTGGGGAGAGATGGGTATGAACAAGTTACTACCAAAAGGTTCCACCTTTAACACAGTTACAAGGACAGTACAAACCTTCTCTAACAAAATTAGGAAGTATTCAGGAGCATTATTTTCACATTCGCTTCTGTTCTAATAAGCGTTTCTCGTCATAAGGATTTTGTTTTTTCGTCTTTCCAGGGGATAGAAAAGCTGGAGATATGCCCAAGCCAACCAGGAAAACTAAGAGAAATCTCCGCCTTACATTCTCCTCAAAGTGCAAGACACTTTTAGCCTGTTTTCTAGTCATGCAGAACTGTGCATAAGCAAGTAAACATCCAAAAAGAAAAGCAAATGCAGAGTAAGAACGGATTAAGTAATATTTGATCGAGCTTATCAATGTCACCCATTATTTTTCAAATTGCGGCGTGAGCAAGAAGCCACTATGTGATTTTTCCGATCAGAAAACAATCCAAATGCTGGACAGCCTGAAAGATTTATGCCCAAATATTGAGTGCAATGAAATAGAACTAGAAACTTGAGAAAATTATGCAACCCTTTTGAATAACATATTACTTTCATAACTTCTCCAAATTTTTAACATCTGATTATGTCAATTACAGAGGGACTAACTTGGATTGCATCAAACACGGCAATGATGCAAGAGGTAAAGGAAGACAACGAATTGGAAACATAATTCCATTACAGAGAACAGATGGCATCATTGTTCGTCATTGGAAACAAATCTTATTTGCTATTGAAACTGGCCCTACTACAAGGCTAAAGCCTCCGAAAAGGCTAAATAGGAATGAGTATAACTATGAATTAAAAGCAACATGTATATACCATTTATTCTTTTTACTTTCCATCGTTCATGAGAATGAAAAATTGTGCAGCATTGTGCTATCACTGTCATTAGCAACCATCCAAGAATATCAGATAACGAAAGAAAGTATCACTCGAAACTCTTTTGGGAGCTTCAGTTATTTTATTAAAAAACTACGCTACATTTAAACCGTATGACTTTCCAAGAATATTGAAAACGAAACAATCATTAAGAACTCGATTTTGGCAGCAGCTGATGATTTTCTTATCAGAGAAATATGAAAAGCTGAAAAGGGATTCTTATATTTGATAACATATAGTAACATACCAGCACAACTCCACTTCACTGAACATGCATCAATCAGTAAGGTTTTGGGAATCTTGATAGAAAAATGTAATTCAAGAGCGATAGACTTACAGAGAAAAGAAGCCCTGTTGGAGAGAAGGGGAGAAGAAAACAAGAGCATGATTTTGTTATCTCAGAATTCAAGCTATCATATATATTGTTTGCCTCTTTCCTTTCAACAAACCAGCACAATTGGTGTTAAATATATCAACCAGGGACGGATCCAGGGCCGGATTACAAGCCGGGCTAATACGTAAAAAAAATAAAATTACACATTAAAAAAATGCTTCAAGGTAGAGGTCCCCATAGCGTGGCTTATACGGTGATACATTTTTGTTTGTAGGGAGGGTGAGCTTGAGCCCACCCAAGCCTGTGTGCATCCCTGGTCCCTCTCCGTCCACATCATCATCATCAATAATTACTTGTGACGAGTATAAATATCAATGATTCAAGGCACTAAATGTGAAAATCCTGAAGATTGTTCTCTGAAGCAGATTGGATCTGTTGAGGCATCGTTGGTAATAAAACATCTGAGATTTGCTAAAATTCAGTCATGAATTCAAATGATTTGGACAATTCGAAGAAGCTTCTGGATGTTTTAATAGATTTTATTATCAAAGAGCTCTGTGATAGTCGATATGAAAAAGGATTGGCTCAATAAACTTGTTTCAAGCTGTGTGTACTTATCCTTAGTTTTCTGCTCAGAATCCTGGTTTTTCTTGTGTTTCTGCCCTTCAATTCTGGAGCAGGCAACCTTGTTAATGGAAGTTCGCCAACTAGTTGCAGTAAGAGTCTTCTACCACTTCAGACTTACCTCTTTTCGTCTATCCGACTGTAGCTGAAATTTGTACTAGGGTCCATCTAACTCCACATATAAATTTTTGATATGCATGGCAAAAATTATGTTAAAAATGAATGGTTCTTGAATATTGTCATATAGATTTTGAATTTTTCCTGATTTCTTAGTTTGAAGATGCCTGAAGGAGTTATTATCCTAGAGCTTTGTGAATTGTGGATGAAAAATTAATTTATCTTGACTAAGACCAAGCTTAAGAAGGAAAATAAGTTGATATGCTGAGTCTGTAAATAAAAATATTAAGATACATCTGCTAAGAATCACAATTGAAAATTAACATTTCAGGCTCATTGAATAGTACATTGAAACATTTTACGCATCCATAGGATCATGTAATAAATTTCAAAGACAGACAACGGAAACCGGGAATCCCAGTAAATAATGTGCTTCAGCAACACCACATGGAGGATCAAGGCAGAAAAAAAATTGAGTGGAGGGTAATAGAGATGACATAATTGTATGATATTGATAACATTATAAATGATTCATCGACAAACAAATTTTACAAGGAAACAGTGCGCCTATAAATCGTATGATATTGATAGAGATGACATAATCGTATGATATTGATAACATTATAAATGATTCATCGACAAACAAATTTTACAAGGAAACAGTGCGCCTATAAAGTATTTCATCATCGCTCTCATACTCCTCTTCTGATACAATCTCACTCCCGGGAAGCTCCAACTTGCCACCCATAATAAATGTTGGACCGACACTCTCTGCCTCAATATATTCACCTTTCAATCTCTCTTCAAATCTCAGATCGCTACAATTGAGGAACCATGCGAGAGAACATCTAATCCCCTTGCTTTGTAACCTTTGGTACCTTGGTTTAATCCTTAGCTCCAAGCTATAAGTAAAGTACTCGGGGAACTCTACAAGCTCTTTCGCTGGTCTGCCCATTTCACTCTTGAAATAGTAATAACTGTTTTTCATGAGCCCAACTTGCAGAGAAAGTAATTGGGGACACTTAACGACCATTTTTGCCACATCATTAGCGGGAATACCCCGACCAAGAAAGAAGTCAACAGATTTCATAATCACATTTTGGTTGAGGCTAACAATCTGTGGCATCTTTTCAATCGCACGAGCAAATCCATCGGGATCAATCTTGAGCTTCAAGTTGAAAAAGAACTGTTGCGATGACAATTTAGCCTTCAAAGGCAATCCAAGAATTTGTGGATACTGTGCAATAACAGAAGCAAGCGCTTCTTTACTAATCCCAAAACTCATCAAACAATCAACATTTGGTTTCACAGTTTCTTCAAGATCATACCCAAGTATATATGCCCGCTTCTCAAACATCCTTGCCAAAATATTTTTTGGCAAACCCAATGAGACCAAATAATCCACGAGCGGCTTAATCATAGTACCAACCCTCATTCCCAAGAAATACGGATATTGTGTTGCCATTGGGCCTATATCCCTTGGGTTTACCCCTATACTAACTAAATATGCTACAGAAGTACTCATTGTCCCCTCTAGCTTAAACCCTAATAACTCTGGATATTTCATCAAAACATACCCAATATCTTGCTTCTCAATATCAAGTCCCCGTAAAAACTTAACAACGGGTACAAGCTCCACCACCACGCTAGCGTGAAGGCACAGTGGATAATTCTTCAAAAACTCACCCATCCTCGCTCTTAGGATCCCAATCTTCTCTAAGTAGCCTAACACTGGAATTATATTTTTACGTACACTACATCCAAGCATTAGTGGGTACTCATTAATGTCATCAATGGTGAGTCCCAGTTTCTGCAAAAACTCGACACGTTCGCGCATTACTTCAACCGTTAATGGCAATTCAAGGTCCTCTAGTTCATCAGTGAGTATACCTATCGTTTTCAAATAGTCACAAATAATGACCCTGGACACGAGCTTTTCCTTTCGGCCTTGGATTACACCCCATGTAACAGAAGGCATCTCATATTCTGGGAATTTTGATGACTGGGTCGAAAAGTCTCTTTGCAGCAAGTGTTGAAAACATTGAACTTGAGGGTTTTGGAAAGGTTTAAGAACTGGAAAAAGAAACGATCTTTTCCAGGTTTTGAATAAAATAGGCTGTAAAGATTGGATTTTTCTTAAAAGAGAGTTCATTTTTGTCAAATTTATGGAAAATGGATATCAAAAACTGACTGGTGCTAAAATTTATCTATATAATACAAACCAAAATCCGAAATTTATAAAATTTCAGGGAAGAAAATTACACTTACGTGAAGAAATATGGGATTCCGGCTGAAAAACTGGAGTTCTGCAGAGGGACAAAAGAGATGAACGTAGAATTTAAGCTCAAGTGAAATTGGGATTTTAGTGTGATTTATCTGCAAATACCGACGACGACCTAATCCCACGATTTTAAATGGAATTATAAACTGGAGGGGGATAGAACTGAAGAGGAGCCCAATTGGAAAAGAATAAAGTAAAAATTGCACTAGTGGTCCCAATCTATTGATGTAGTAGTAATTTAATCCTTGACATATCTGTTTATTCCACAACAACATGTTCCCCTTGTAGCAACTTTGTCTAAGATCTATTTTTGGTGAATCCCCGATTTTTCATTAATTAGCAATTATACACTTCCTCTCAAAAATCTG
Organism: Fraxinus ornus; assembly: GCA_903798235.1. NCBI lineage: Eukaryota > Viridiplantae > Streptophyta > Magnoliopsida > Lamiales > Oleaceae > Fraxinus > Fraxinus ornus. The sequence goes on along the minus strand of CAIGRF010327877.1, from coordinate 43,495 downwards.
CTGCACGAGTTGCACAAGCCATTTTAACTAAGGGGTATAAATGTGAATCCATATTTGCGTTCAAGAAAAAAAAATTGCAATCATTATTCAAAATAAAATAACAAATAAAAAAATTATAATAATGAAAAAAAAAAGGCCATAGGCGAGATTTCCGTTTCTCCATCTCCCCCTCCTCCTCGACCTCTGCAACCTCCATTGAGCTATCAATTATTTCCTTTGAAATCAAAAATTTACTAAAAACTTATACTATTATTTAATAATTAGTATACATGTTAAACATGAAAGGATACAATAAAGATATCTATATCATACACATACACATACACATACACATACACATACACATACACATACACATATGTACTTTGTTACATGACTAGTGATGGCAAAAAAAATCGTCTCACCCCAACGGGTTGGTGGGGTGGGGCAGGACGAGGAGGGGGTGCCCCACCCTGAAGCGCCTCGAACCAACCTCATGAAGAATAAAAAAAAAAATTAACTATAAATTAAAAAAAAAAATTAGTTATCTGGAAATTTTTGAAAAAAAATAAAAAAAAAATTAAACGGGGCAAGCCCTCGCCTCGAACCCGTCCCGTCTAAGGTGGGGTGGGCGCGAAGGGAGTGCCCCGGCCCGAACCCGCCCCGTTGCCATTAGACAAGGCGGGCGCGAAGGGGGTGCCCCGGTCCGAACCCTCTCCGTTGCCATCTCTATACATGACATCAATATTATGCAAAGAAAAAATTAGTTCTGCCTCTAACCTCTATAATTGTTCTGCATCATTCATTATCAAGTTGCCGTTGCTATCTACTGAAAGTTTGATACAAAAATTAGCTAGAAAAAAGTTGGGGAAGAAAAGGTTGGAGAGCAACTCCAATGCTTGCACCAAAATCACTCCAATGTGCATCAAACTTTGCACCAAAAAGGTTATGTACAATTTTGCAATTCTCTCACTTTGTAAAAAAATTGATTGAGGGTATTTGTGTCCATTTTTGTTATACATTTTTTAATAAATAAATCATCAACATCATCATGTAAAATTATTATTATTATTATTATTATTTGAGCATTTGTAATAAATTGTAATAATGTAATCAATAATAGTTATCGTAATTAATTAAAATAAGAATACCCAAAAAATTCTCGGGAAAGTAACAAACACGATTACTTAATGACGATTTAATATTTTCTTATTTGTGGCGATTCTATTAATTGTGCTATAATTTATCAACACATTAACTAAAGAGGTTCTCTTCCCCCCCTTGATGTTCATTTGATTAATTTACAAGTCCCAGGTATCAAATAATCATTGCAATTATAAGAAGCAAAATTATTAGAACAACAATTCCCATTAGAACAGAGAACAAGAGACGGAAACAGATTTCAAATGCTTGGGTACGTACACGAACGAACCCTCCTGCTTATTCCGGACTAATGGAACAACTCAACTACGTACACAGATTAAAATCTTATTCCCACTCATAGAACACAACTCAACTAACACAAATTAAAATCTCTATCGACACTTGCCAAATCCGACTTTCTGAAACCCTGTACCACGCGCGTGCAAAGGAGCTTCCATAAGCCAACATCCCTAAAGGAGATGGTTTTTGCACGGATCCAAAATGAAGAAAAAACATAAGGAGCGCTGGGGAGGGGGAAGAGGCATTCAGACTCTGGTGAACATTCTTCTCAACAAACACGAATAATATCACCCACACACTTCTCAGCTCACTGTTCCGAGCAGGGCTTCCAAGCTTCTTTTTTGGTACTTTCTGCCCTGACTGGCAACGGAGCCACAGGCATGAGAGTCACCCACACTTCTCAACTCACTGTTCCGAGAATGGCTTCCAAGCTTCTTTTTTGCCACTTTCTGCCCTGACTGGCAACGGAGCCACAGGCATGAGAGTCGGGCAATTGCTGCTTCAGCCAGCATGTTTTTACCAGGGATATCAGCGTGGTTTTCCTCATATCCATCAAGGTCTGATTCAGTTACCAACACCAAAGAGTCATCATCAGCATTAAAGTCTTCCAGGTCTACCTTGTTTGAGGAACCTAAAGTTCTATTTAGGGAACAGTCCATGCCAATGTCTTTCTTGGGTTTCTTCAGTCCGTGATAGTAATTTTGAACAGCCTGCATTTCCTCGTAACAGAGAATAGACATTGTCAGGTTCCAATAACAACCATTATAACCAATATGATTCATAAAAGAACACCCTATAAGACAGCAAAGGTCCACAGGAAATAAAGAAACTCTAGTTTAAAGAATCAAGCATAAACTATACTACTAAGATAATCAACCACACCTGCCACTGGGAAGATGCCAACAACACCCTTGGCCTAATGGTCCTCACATAATTGTATGCGGCATCAGGGGTCATCAGCTTGTGTTTAACCTGTTCTAAAGGGAATTTATTAGAATATGAATCTCCAAAATAAATAAATATATTAGATTCTGTGCGGTTGAGCGCACCAGGTAACAGAGTACAACTGTAGTGCTGCGGCCTCGGCCAGCCTTGCAGTGAACATATGTTGTTTTTCCACAATGAGCATTATCTTTAAAAGCCAAACAGAAGAAAGAAAAATTACTCAGGATGCAAAATCCAGCTTAATTAAACTTGAAGACAAGAAACAAAAATGAGCACAGGAGCTTTTGTGGTTTTTGTAAAAGAAATACAGAAATTTGGACCTCCGGATAATATTTTAAACAAAACATACCATGAATGAATTCTACAGCCTGGTCAATATCCGCATACGATGGAGCAAAAAGATAATCTCTTGTAGGAATGACCAAGTGCTCAATGTTATTATCCTACAAACAGATTGAACACTTATATTTACAATCCGTTGCAGAGGAATGAGTCAACGAGACAATGCACCTAATGGTGCACATCAAAGCGACTTCAGAAGCGTTGTACCAATTACCACTGACATAATCATCAGATTAAATAATGATTTTAAACAAATGTATGCATGGGAATTATATATTTCAAATTAATTCGATGATGCATCACGTGCTTCTAAAATTCTACTGGAATATGTACATACTGAGATAAGATGATCTAGGTTATCCTCAGTAGTCAAATAAACTAACACAAATGACAAAGGCAGGATATATTAGCACCAATTGGATGGAGATTCCAAATTGTTTAGTCATTTCAAAACATATGCAACCATTAGGAAAATGTATAATTACAAAGAAATTTAAGCTTACGTGATATAATGACGTTGGAACCAAAGTCTCGTATGGTTCATTTAAGGTAACCACTCCGCCGACACCAGCAGCCTTCAAACGTGGAATGTCAGTAGGAAATGGAACAGCTCCTAACAAAACGAACTGACAAAAAGAGAGACGTGAATGTGAGAAAGTTAACATTTAAGAAAAATGAATATACCACCAAAAACTCTAAAAAAATTATTTTCATATAGCCCACAAATGTTGCAATATGGAGGTAAATCAAGCTTCTCTCCACTCATGCTCAATGTAGTTAGCATGCTTTCATGATTGAAGTTACCTAGAGTGGACTAAAATGAAATCCCAAAAGTAATGTCCGTTTCCCCTCCCCAGTTGTTTGATAAGCATCTATCCCAAAATAAAGGAAGAACTTTTAATATTTTTTTAATAACAAGCGGCATGTTGATTTAAAACATCATATCCTAAAATTTTTTAAAAAAAAAAAGGATAAGTAAAGATTTTGCCCAAGGACAAGTGTCCCAATAAGTAGTAACATGGATCACATGCCCAAGTCAACAATATGATAATCTCAGATATTAAGACCTTTGAAAGCAATGATTGAAGTTACCTAGAGTCGACTAAAATGAAATCCCAAAAGTAATGTCCATTTTCCCTCCCCAGTTGTTTAATAAGCATCTATCCCAAAATAAAGGAAGAACTTTTCATAATTTTTTACTTCAAGTTTTTTTAATAACAAGCGGCACGTTGTGTTAAAAAACAATCATCATATCCTAAAATTAAGAAAAAAGTACAAGTAAAGATTTTGCCAAGGACAAGTGCCCCCAATAAGTAATAACATGCATCACATGCCTAAATCAACAATATGATAATCTCAGATATTAAGACATTTGAAAGCAATGATTGAAGTTACCTAGATCAACTAAAATGAAAGGGTTATGCTATGGGTACATAGCCCCATAACATAAGGGTGTCTATAATGGACACATGGAGATCCCTCATTGGGCGATGAGGGATCTCCATGTGTTCATTATGGACATCATTATGGAAAATGTTATGTACACATAGCATTTTCCAAAATGAAATCCCAAAAGTAATGTGCGTTTCCCCTCCCCAGTTGTTTGATAAGCATCTATCCCAAAATAAAGGAAGAACTTTTCATAATTTTTTTACTTCAAATTTTTTTAATAACAAGCGGCACGTTGTGTTAAAAAACAATCATCATATCCTAAAATTAAGAAAAAAGTACAAGTAAAGATTTTGCCAAGGACAAGTGCCCCAATAAGTAGTAACATGCTTCACATCCCAAATCAACAATATGATAATCTTAGATATTAAGACCTTTGAAAGTAATGACCTATTAATTCCAACTTAATTCTAACAATTGCCTAAATCAATTTCTATAATCAAGACTCTATGGGAGAATCTCAGTGATCCGACGTACAAGAAGACAGAAAAGATCACAAGCATAAAGATATACTTTAACAATTAAGACTATAATCAAATACATGAAAAAGGGCAAGCAAGAAATAAGATAGATAATCTAAAGCAGTCTAATGTAATAGTTCAATATATTTATACCTCATCAACCCTATCCCACCAATGAAACTCGGACTGAATCTTGTTTCTAACAACATTGTACAACAATGTGGGATAGAAAAGTGCACGCGCTCCAGCGCCAACCAAAACCCTTTTTGCCTCCCAAGAAACAGCAGTATCTTCACTGGTATCACTACTCCCTTGCTCCTCCCCTCTGTTCTCTGAGCCCTCCTCTTGAAGGTTTTCAATATACATCTCTCCCAACTTAAATTAATAACTCACTACCACAAGGATGAGTTGGACTTAAATACAAATACAAATACAATTAACAGAAACCCTTCAGATCAAAGCTTTCAAGAACCTTGACACTGATAATACAGTACAAGCCAAAACTAATCAATATGTACCAACAAACCTTTGAAAAATATTACATCAAATTTGGATTCTCCAGCCAAAAATCTAACTTTTAAATTGACCCCACAAATCAAAACCCCAAATCAAGATGAAAGAGAAAAGCAAAAAATAACAAAACTTACGAGCTCTCTTCAGACTCGCCTCAAACAATAACGAATTCTCTGAATTGCTTACTGGGACACCAAACTGAAGAAAACAATTTCATGGAAAACAAAACAGAATCAAGATTAAGCACGATCATGATCATATTTTAATTCAAGATAAACCAACAAAGAAAATGAAGGGAAATTATACGAAGAATCAAGAAAATCCAATATTGAAGGGAATTGAGTGAAAGATTATACGCCTAAACAGAAGAAAAGCAACTTGCATAGGACTTGCTTGAAGCGTCAAGATTCAAGAGAGCTTTCAATGGGTTGTTCGGAGTTAGGCTCATAGTTTTCGTGCCAATTGTCTCTCTCTGCTTCTTTCTAACACTAGAAGATTTGGAAGTTTCTCTCTACCCACCTTTTCCTTCCAATAAACCCTGCTGAAATTTATGGAAATTTATTTTCTGTAGAACTCAATTAATATAATAAATCAAATATCTCGTGTCTCTAAGGAAAACAATCAATATCAAGTAATCAATAATCACGAGGGATGTAAACTATTACAAAGATTTATATTAAAATATATTTTTTCCTAAAGTAAATTAATAGGAAAGAAGATATATAATCTTTTTACATTATTATTTTTTGTTGTATTGGATCGATATAAACAATTTTGTCCCAAAAAAATCTGTTGTTTACCCATAAAAAAATTAATTGGACTTGTGCCGTTCTGGAATTCTATGCCCCTAGATTTACATTTATGCGATGTTCGATTAAAAAAAATAAGATTTAAGTTCCGTTTTAATTTACTTAAAAATTAGGTTTTTTTCTTATATTTTAATAAAAATTAATGAAATGTAAAATTGAAATTTGAAAAATCGATAAAAATTGTGGATTACATAAAATATTTTATTGAAAATAAATTTGAAAAAAAACGAGTTTTAAAGAATACGATCGAATGGAAACTAATTAAAATTGAAAATATAGTCGTTATTAGGTCTTATTCGTATAATAAAAATCAATAATAACGACTAATTTTTCAATTTTAATCCTATTTTAATCTCTACCATACACCCTCTAAGTATTAAGGGCTTGCGGTATAGATTTTAATCCAATTAAAATTGAAAATATAGCTGTTATTAGATTCCACTCATCTAATAAAAGTCAACAAAACGACTAATTTTTTTAATTTTAATCCGATTTTAATCTCTACCAAACACACTCCAAGTATGGAGCATATTGAAGAGCTTAAAAAAAAATTATTTTTAAATTGTAATATATGTTTTTTAAAAATAAAAGATTTTTTGAAAATGCTTTAATTACCTATATATATTTTAAAAAGTCCCTTTAAAAAATTCGTCACCCTTAACTCCTTAAGTATTAGGATCTAACTATAGATAAAGGTTTACAATAATGAAATACATAATTCCACATGATACACTCTACTATACAATGAACTTTTTTATTCAATCTTTTTCCTCAACGTCATTTTATGTAATCTTTTATGTTTCATTTTTATGTACAAATAGCATAATACTAACCATCCAATTTTCCAATTCTCTTTTTCTATTAGTCGATGGATTACTTAGAAAAGACGATGTTAAGTTTTTTTTTTTGAAAGGTGCCGCTTGGTTGGCTGTACGGCATGAGGAAGCTTAGCGCCTTCAAATTAAGTGGTTATGCTATGACAAAAATAATTTCCTTCTACTTTAAGAAAATGGGGAAAACAATTTCTTTTGCCGTTGCCGACAACTCACAAAAGTCAGTGTATCATGCATAGACAAATTTAGAAAAGTAGGACGGCTATTTTGGGCTTTACATATGGCAAATACCGAGCCTACCAACTTCCAAGTCTTCATATTTTTAACGCACACATTCAAAATCAAGTTCAGTACACTTTTAAGAGGTGAAAAATGAAAATCTAATCATTATTTATCCTCGGAACTCAAAATTTTATTATGAATAAACTTCAAACTCGTAAGAGTATGTTTTGGTG
>CAIGRF010327877.1:15100-36208 GCA_903798235.1 Fraxinus ornus | reverse complement strand
TATATATATATATATATATATATATAAAAAGGAAAATAGTGGATATCTAAAGTTTGTTACCTTGCATGTTTAATTTTCCCAACGGTAACCTGGTTCCCTGGGGGGTCCTTTCTTGCGCACAATGAGCTCCTTTGACTTCTTGGCTCTTGCACTCTTAATTCGACCGTTAGTTTATGTAGGGTTGAAATTCGACCGTTAGTCTATTTATTAATCAATACCTCTTAAATATTTGCAAGTGGATATTATCAACTTGTATGCATGGATATTTAGATACTCTTTAAATTAATATTTTAATTTAACATTCAGATTATTTCAATTTTCTATGGAGAAACGTAATATAATAATTTGGAGAAAATATGAAAATAAAAGATAGAAAAAAATAATAAATATTTCTTTGAAATAGTAAAATTAAGTGTTAAATATAAAGAGTCCGTTGGGTTGCTTACAATTTTTTACTCTAAATTGTATAATGCTCTTTAAAAATGGAGAGTCTCTTGAAGATGTTTTAAAGTTGATGAAATATATAGTTAAAAAACTGCGAGTCCCATAGAATATGCAATTAAAATTAATTGTTGATTTTGATTTAAATTAAAATCTAGATTTTAATTCCTACAAGACAAAAACTTAATGTTTTAACATAAATATGAGACTAATTAGGTTTTTTTTTTTTTTTTTTTTTGTACCCAGGTATCCCAACTTAGCCAGACTAATTTCCTGGACCACCGGTCCCTCAGTAACTGGCGAAAGTAAACCGCGGGTTATACCCAAGTTGACCAGGGTTCGAGCATCGCTTATACTCCTGGTCCCAAGGGAGCCTTCCTCCATGATTATTATATCATCAAACTCCTTCAACCAATATTGATTATTGACTAATTAGGTTTGATGGTATTTAGTATTGCGTTGTTAAATAATAAAATGTTCGTACAATGAGTATATAAGGAATAAGTTATTAAAATGAATGTGTGATATTAAGCTATGTTCATAAGTGAAAAATAAAAATATTAGATATAAATAAACGGATCTAATACTTATTCAGTGAAAGGTTAAGAGAATTTAAACACCTATGTTTATTATAATGTTATATTAGAATGAGTTGAATGGTAATGTTTACTTTAAACATATCTAACTTTCTGTTCATATTGGGCGGGATAAAAACTTTCCACTAATGATGTGACACAAGACTTTAAGTAAGGTTCTATTACTACGTTAGTAGTGAGAAGTTTTACAGTGCCCACTGGGACATGAGAACAATTATATTACTTGAAAATTAGTTTCAAAATATAATTATGTCTTGATCCATTTTTTTTTTAATGGTTACGTGGGCAACAGATGCCGAACATACTCGTGTCAACACAAGCAGATTTCAATACGTTTTGACCGGATATTCGAACGGAGAATATTGATGTTTATGGACGCGAGATAAAAATGTTCGAGCACCAACAACATGATCAAAGGTGATTGCATAAGCAAGAGGGAAGATGGAGTATGGTTTTAAGTATAAATATTTGCATTATTCACAATGTTACAAGAGTTACTTATTTATAGAATTCTATCTGATATAGTAACTGTTGGATCAGAATCCCTTTTATTGCCAATTAATTGACACTTTACTAGGACGGAAAAAGAAAACCCAAGGTGTTACCGTGGAGATTTTATGCAAAACACTCAAAACTCAAATTGTAAAACTAGAAATCTAGAAGAATCCCCAATGTAAACATCAAATAAATTTTTCCACAGAAATATAATAACTTTTTATTCATCAAATCCACTCCTATCCACATAAATATATATATCAAATCATAACCAAAACTTAGGAAAAATGCTAGAATAAAGAAGAATAACTAAAATTAAATAATATAATAATCATCACTGTTATAGCCGCCATCTTACAATTAAGATAGAGATTATTCTATAGTGTGTTTTTTCTTACTCTCACCAATTTCTGCTTCTCAATCTAACGAAAATATGTACATTTAGCATGAGAATCTCAATGGCAAACAGGAGCAAATGAAGGCACCGGAGACGCCAGCGATAACCCGTGTCCAGCATTCGACCCCGATGCTAAATCAGCATCATCTACCCTCACAGCAAAGGCTTTCAAACATAACCATGATGAATTACGTTTTGGTTTAGGGTTTCTGTGTGTGCGTCTGCTTTGGGGTTTGGGATTTTGAGGAGTTTTATAATGTATTAATTACGTTGTTACGTGATTTAATTAATTAATTTAGTTTATTGTGCCTTAATTTATTTTGGGTTGTTAAAAGGTGGCTTAAAAAAAAAAAAAGGAAACATGATTTTTTGGGTAATTACACAAATACCCATAAAATTGGGGCAACTAGAAAAATCATGCTAAAAGCTATTCCGAAGCAAAAAATACGGTCATCAATAATGCTTTAAACTATTCTAAGTTTTTATAAGGACATGTTTAGATGCATTGGTAATTTAATTTTTACAAGTAAATTTTTAATTTTTTTGACAGTAAATTAAAGGAATAACTTATTTATTACTTTTGTTATTACAAGATTATTTATTTGTAGCTATAAATTACATTTAAAAAGTGACAAACATTAAAAAAGGTAACAAAAAATTAAAAATAAAATGACAGATTTTATTTTTATTTTTTTTAAAAAAAGTGACATATAGTCAACAAGTTATATAAATTCAATATAAGTGATGAAAAATAAAATAGTGAATAACACTTAAAAAAAATTCAAAAAAGTTACGGACTCTTAAAAAAGCTACACAAATTCAAAACAAGTGATACAAAATTAAAAAAAAGTGACAAACACTAAAAATAGTGAGAGAAATTAAAAAAATGACAAATACTAAAAATTGACAGAAATTCAAAAAAGTGACAAACAATAATAAAAAAAAAAAGATAGAAATTCAAAAAAATTAACACTTTTAACTTATTTAAGGGCTATGTTTCTTCACTCTTCGATGAGATTTTTGTTATCTTATCAAAGTATTCCCAACAAACACTGAAATACATCTTTCAAATTTAAAATTAATAAATGATTAGTTCATAATTACAAGTCGAAAATGGCCACAAGAAATGAACTTAATAATCATGGTTTAAACTTCATAAATTTTTACATTGATATCGATTAGAAAAATAAAAATAAAAAGAAAAATTAATAATCATAGTTTTAGGTTTAATAATTTATGGAAGATAATTTTTCATTTTTAAATATCGCCCATAACATATTTACCATGATCGCATTGCAAGCTTCGAATAAATTTTTTAATAGTTCAAAATGGATAATTGTAGCTTAAAATACAGCATCAAACGAAAATATTTTAATAATAACATTTTTAAGAAGAGAAAAAAATTAGATTGGAGGGAAGGGTTTGTCCGCCCTGTTTTCGGATGAATTTGAGCAGTGTAATTAATACTATAATTAGAGATACAATTAAGTTTAAGCATTACTCTATTTAAAAATTCANATCAGGTATGCATTTAATTAATTAAAAATATTTATTAAATAAAGTCACATTTTATGATTAATGGTCACAGATTCATAATTATAAGTTACAGATTTATAATTGGTCATATATCATCAAATTTTGATCACAGATTTATAATTATAAGTTACAGATTTATTTACTGGTCACATATTGTTAAATTTCTTTTATCACAAATTATTTCGAGATCACAGATTTTTAAATTAATTGATCACAAATTATTTTTGAGTCGCATTTGTTGGTCACATATCATTGAAATCTTCATCTCCCAAATCACATTTTTCCCCAAATCACGCCATCCCTCCTCAGACTTGGAAGCCGAACCAGTATTCTCCTTGACAACGACCGGAAGAGGAAGATGAAGAACAATAGATTCTCTTTCCACACACTATGGCAGACATGTTGCGCCAACAAACCTATGAAATTCTTTATCTCTAATCTGTCTCCAATTCCTCTCCCACCACTCTTTTCAAGCAGAAATTTCATCAAATAATTTATTCCCCAAAAATATCAAAACAAATTTCGCCGAGTCACCTTATCATCCTGCAAAATCATAAAGACGCCATGAATGCTCAGTAAAAGTATTCAGCTATATGTGAATAAGTGAAATTAGTTTGGAGATTGAATTGAATCACAATAAAGTAAATTTTCGCTTGAAAAAAATAAATTATTTAATTAACTCATTCCACGAATTGAATAAAATTTGACGACTGTAGAACCAGCTTGCTGCTGCCGCCGACTGCCGGACCAGTGGGAGGGAGGGGCAGGGGGAGAGGGCAAGAGAGAGGAGGGGGAAAGTGAGTGAAAAATTAGGGTTAGGCTTTTATATATCATCTGAGTTTTGAAAAATGAAGTTTGGTCCCTGATTTTTGAATTCTAAACTTCAAACCCCTGATTTTTTGTAATTTCCCTTAATATTACCACTACAAGTTTTTATCAAGTGCACCATATTTTCTAATATTTTTTTATTTACTTAAATAGCCTTAAATCCCTGATTTTTTTTAATTTCTCTATTTCTTTTTTTAAAAGTATTGGGCCTAATTATCCCTTTTTGGTTCCTTACCGACCCAATTAAAATCTCATAGGTCCATCCAAAAATTTTAAACCAGTTGAACTTGAGGAAATTACAACCATACATGTATTTAAGATTCAATTTTTCATAAATCCAGATTCAAGTTTGATATTTCACAAATCGGGTTTTAAGGAATAAAAAAATTTATTTTTTATTTATAATAACCAACCCGTTTTCTTACGTGAACATTGGATAGAAAGAGTTTTAAATAAGTAAACTATATATTCAATAGCCGCCTAGAACCGCTAAACATCATAACTCTCGCCCCATTCCTAAAAATCCCAAATTGATTCTTACCCAAAACATATCATTTCTCTTCATTTTGACATCAAACGAAAACCCCAAATCGATTCTTGCCTACATTATTTACGGAAGAAGTAAAGGCGGTAGGTGAAGGCGGTGGAAAAAAGGGAAGGCCGGTGACCGAGACTTGTATTTGAGATTTTGCGAACGGTGAATAGAAGCTATGGTGTTAACGAGAAGTTGTGACCGGAAGCCACAATCTGACGCCGGTGAACCTTCTGAAACCGCACAACGATGCAGAAGAAAGTCGAATGTGTCGAAGGAATGTCGTGAAGAAAAATTGAAAACCCATGGTAAGTCGCGACCGAACGTGGAAAAGAGGGGTCGAGAGGAAATTCCTAGAACTTCTGTGTACCCTCGAAAATTGAAACCGAAGAATGTAATTTTTTTTTGGTATTGATCTTCTATTTTTTATTATGACCTAGATTTTAATAAACTGTGACCGAAAGTACATGTTTGAATAAAACGGTTTCATCTAAGTCACAGTTCTTGCCCATCTATGACCTCGATTTTTTGATTGCGATGTGATGTGCATAACAATTGCTGAAATTTGTGAAATGTAACAGACATACGTTTTACATTTGTGAAATTTGATTTTGATGCTACAGACCGAATTTCACAGGTTACAGCAACAACATTTGTTATTCACGGATTTGAATTTTTGGTCACAAATATTTGTACAGGTGTTGAACAAATTTATAAAATTCGTATTTGGTCACAAATATGAACATTTTTTTGATTTTTTTAAAGAAATGATGCCTGAAACTACAGGTCACATATACCACGGAACAATGAGATGCACAGGTCACAAAGTCTTTTTTTTTTTTTCAAAACTTTTGATTACAGATTACTGTATGCAAACACATTGGTCACAATTTTACGAATTCGTCACAATGAAATGTTTTATGATGTTTTAAACATGTCACACTCTGGCAAACAATGCCATATATTTATTCAAGGCCATGATAACTGAATTAATAGATAACACATACCATGGAGACAAGTCACAAACGACTATTTCATTACCTTATGTCACAGATTGTATGCCAAAGCTTTATCAAGTCATCACTTATCACATGTACAGAGAACAAATTTTTGGTCTCAAATGTTTCAAATGTGTCACAAATTAAATGGAAAAATCTTTTTAAAAAGTAAATAACATACTTTCTAGACACAATCTTGGACCGCAGATACAATAAATCAGGATAAGTCACAATGTCGACTTCAGGTTGGTATGTTTTCGCTCAAGGGAATCAAGTTGATTCTTCTCCGTACACCAAGCAAGCATGTACATAACCCATTGTTGTGGAAAATGAACAAGACATTGTCAGAAACATATAACAGTAAGGTCACAAGTCACTAACTTGCAGGTCACATGCGACATGGAGAATCTCATTTCACGTAACAACATGGGTCACGAATGACACATTTCAGTCACAACAATAAATTTCAGTTACAAACGAGTGCAAGGTCGAACATCAGTTTTTTTTCAGATTCCAATCATGGTCACACATATAAATTCCAGTCACATAGATGTTCTGTGATGCATGTCATAAATTGCCTAGCTCAAAAATCCCATAATATGTGATTGTCAACAAAAATCAATTCAGTACTACATACGTTTCATCACGATAACTGATAACCAAAAGGATGGTCACAAAACGACATTTGTAACCAAAATAGTGGTCACAAAAGTAGATTTCGATCACAAGTTTAATTTCCAGTAAGTTGAAGAAATAATAGTCACATAGACACATTTTCATCACAGAATTCAATCACGATCACATTGACAATATTCAGTAATAACGATTTCCTGTACAGTTATGATCACAAACAAACAGACAAAATCACTAGGCTTAATGTTTCTGTACTCCGCCATTGTGACCCGCTTACAATTGTGAGGATTATTTTCCCCACAGACAATCGTGATCGTCAATTAAACAATTAAACACGAAAAAGTGGAAAAGAAATACGTACAATTGTTGTGACCGCGAATGCCGCCTGATTTCGATCAAATGATTTTTCGGATTTTTCTGACCTCGTCGATCGTATAAATCCAATTGCAGAGAACAATGGCGTCGTTCGGGATTTCTCGTGCCGTTACGGAATTGAAGATGACGTGTTTGAGAAGAATACGATTTTCAAATTGTAACTGATTCCTTAATTTCAGGATGTAGTTAATCATTCCTAGTTTATATATATTAAAAATATATATAATATATCCAATTAGAACCTGATTTTTGAAATTGCAAATCATATGTCGTTGTTTTGAAATGGTGTAATGTAAATGCCTGAGAAATGTATTGTTCCCATTGAACTTCTTCCAATTTTCCATAATTGAGTGTTTTCGATCCTGGCCTACCATTGGTTCTTCTTATTCTCAAATTCTCATCCATTTTCAATTCACCCCAGACTTTTTTTTTTTTTTTTTTCCACTTTTTGGCTATACAAGTAAAGTCAACATGTAATAATCCCCTCTTTAATTGCATATAATTCTAAGTTTCTAACATTTTACGAATCTGTGCAATGTCTCTCTATCTTTGATCGACTGTATATGTGTATATATAAATTAATTGTAATTTGTGTATGTAATTGATTATTATTTTATTGTGTCATTGTCTTATTAATTTGCCTTTGGTTTATGAGGGATTAGCGATAGTAGATCGTAGCCTTTGATTCTTTGATAGTAGACAATTGACTGTCTTTGGTTTATAAATTATGACTTATGAGTGATTCATGAATATAGTACTACACATTCGTTTATTAATTATTATGTATATATTTATGTTGTCGTTCCTACGAATTTGTCTTTGCCCTTTGGTTCATTCACTATTTTTAATTGACATTGTCATTTTTTTCCTAAGTGGTATTATCCCATCTGTCATGTATAACTATGCCATGTGTTGGTACAATACTTTGACAAAAAAATCATATCTTTAATCTTTCTTTCTAAAACTAATTTGAGCCCCTTTTCACTAATCATGTCGGTTATAGTTCCATTTGCGAAAGAATTTTCTTCAAATTGAAATTAATCAAAACTTATCTCCTATCAACTACGTCACAGCAAAGATTGAATGGATTTGTTATGTTATCCATTGAAAAAGAAATGGTTGAACAACTCGACTATCCAAAATTGATTGTTGTTTTTACCTATAAAACCATAAAACGAATTGTATTTAAGTGATCGTTTAGAACATTTTCCCATAGTTATTTGATTGTAATATGAATATTTTGAGTATTTCGTTTTATTTATTGTTTTATTGTTGATTTGAAGTTAACAAATTTACTTCCGTAAAATTCTTATAAATGATAAAAATAAAATAAAAAATTAACTGCTTGCTATAATTTAGGAGCTCAAATTCTGAAGTTCGCCTCAAGGCGCAAACACATGTACGGCAGCACGTATCATAAACTTCGTTTTTTTGCATGAAGACTTCAACCTTTCTTCCTTAAAAAGTACTCCATTTCTGGTACTAGTTTTAATTGTTCGCATTTTTTTCTACCATTTATCAGTGTAAATCTGCTACACGATTGATTGGTATTTGCATAAAGGCTTGTCTACTGAATATCAACCCACATGCGACCAATGCCTGCGAATTCATGAGAAGCAGGTCACTTGCAGACACAGTGAACACTGTTTGATAACCAGACTGTGAAACGGATTCCCTGTTGTTCACCATCGCTGTAAACTTGTATATACAGTGTCAGTGTGTCACAAAGAACTATCCATATGGAAATTCCGGACGAACTGTACTTTTATCTCTATATTCAGAAGGCGTATACTTGGTTCTCAAACCTGTGTCTCTCTCTTAATTTTTCAACGAAGTGATTCTATCTTTATCGTTTCGTGTAGGAGTGGACACCAGGTAGTTTGATCCAGGTTTTAGAACTGGATCAGACCATTTCTAAACGATGATTTTATATATAGACTTGTTTGGTTACACGCTTAAGGCTAGAAGCGAACTGGAATAGAATCAACCATTTCTGGCTCTGTCCTACAATAATTCCAAGTTATTCATAATCTACCAAAGATTTTCTGCAAAGTTACCTTTATCTCCATAATAAAACACTATATTTGTCTTTAACATTAATCATATCCTTCCATACACAAAACAAAAAACATAAACTCAGATTTTCGCATGGTTCTATCCATCTCCTACCATTCTATAAACACTACTGTGCTCTACCAGACTATCCTTTACAAGGTCTGATAGGTCCGAATCGAAAGCAGCCTTTCCCTACTGTCCCTTGACCACTCCTTTTGGTGGCACAACTTTGTCATCCCGGGATGGTGAAATCCTCGTAACCCTTATATTCAAACTGAACTTACGAATTGTTGCGCCGGGCATCAAGTGGTTGAGATGGAATCATGGCAGCCCATGAGGTCACAGGAATTGGCCGTTGGTGGTGAGGCGCTACTGGATTGCATTGGCGAGTTGCTGAAGATGTGGCAGCGGATAATGAGGATGACGAGACGGCTACACGCTCACACTGAGGACACATGGTAAGGGTAGTAGGAGGGGACATATTCATGTAAAATTGTGGAGAGAGCTTCAGTGCTCTCAGCTCGTTCACCTCCTTCGTCAATCGCCTATTTTCCTCTGTCAGATTTTCACAGCAACGTCTTAGATACTCGCAATCTACCTCTGTTTGCTTCAACTTTGTCCTGCACAATTTTCAAATTTAATTTCATTCAATAACAAATCAAAAGATCTCATTTCATTTAGCTGTAAGTTTTAACTTGAACATTATGTAAATGATGAACAAATAAGCCTATTAGTGATTCAGCCACATGTGGATGAACCAGATAAGCCATATACATTTCTATGTCTCGACAAATATACAATTTTCAGTTAATGTTACTCAGATCAACTACAGTTAATGATTCAGGCAAACAGGGTTTTACCGAATAAGCCTCGTTTGTGCATATGTTTCTATTCTATGCCCAAGACTAAACATGCAATTTAGTAAATTTATAAAAATTATTCTGAACAACAGCTCAAATTACTTTTTTTTTTCCCCCTAATGAATGCACTGACAATTTCTTCGACTAGGCATTTCAAAGGTGATCGTTTCTCGTGCATCATTACAAGATTAATTGCTATGACGTTGTTTATTTTGTCGTTGATCTGCAAAGACGTCATCATTTTAATTTTTTCGGAAACCAGTAAAGTGTGACCAAACACGTTATTTTGGTGAACTATCGTTGAATAAAGTAATAAAAGCGGGATTTTAGGGCCTATTCATGAGAAGTGGACAAACTGCGGATAAGGGGGGAGTTATTCAATGTACCTATATACTATTTACCATTGAAGATTAGACGACGGCGGTATTGGAAAGCCTCGATTAATAGTATTATTTGATTTCTAATGCAAAACATTTTGATCTTAATCAAAACCCCTAACAAATGTTGTGTCCATCTCATTATCTTATCACAAGAAGTTCAGTGGCCAAGATGCCAAAAACTCGAGCTACGAGCTGAGACGTGGACTCTGAGGTCCCTTCGCGTGAAATAAATTGTCAGGTTACTTGGATTTTTCGGCCACTCTCTTCGTGTGTACTTATCCTATGTAACTTTTGAGAGTCGAGAACACTTTTTTTGCCTCATTAATCCTATATAATTATTGAGAGTCGGGAATCCTTTTTCGCTAAGTCCATTCGAGTAGGGCCTCACTGATCCTATAAAATTATTGATAGCCACGAGCTAACATTTATTGCGTGACAATAATACCCTTGACAAAGCCCGAAAAATGACTAACCTTGCCCTCCTGTTCTGAAACCACACCTCCACTTGTCTTGGTCTCAGATTTAGCTGTTTCGCCAAAGCCAATTTTTGCTTCTGCAAACACACACATACACAAACATTAGCATGAAAAGCACTAGCTACAAACAAAAAACCCTTTGACCCACCCAAAAATTTCCAAAATGCCACTCACCGGAGTGAGTGTGTTATGTTCCTTGAAAGTCTCTTCAAGCACTACCCCTTGTTCTTTAGTCAGCCGGAGCTTCTTCCTCCCTGCAGCATCTCCACCGTCCTCCTCCACCTCCATAGAACTCGAGGCCCTCTCTGCCTCATTCTCTTCTCTCTCACTCCTCTTCCCACTCACACTTGAAACTGTACTATTTGGTGATGAAACCATCACATCTTCCTCAAGGTCTGTTACAGTTATTGGTTTATTCATGTCAATCTCTCGGAGAAAAGATCTACCCTCAACATGCCTATCTGAAATATCAGATTTATTTTAGAAAAAAAGTTAGATTTGATTTTAACAACATTTCTTAGCATTAATTCTGTAAAATAACATACAATCTGAAAATGGAAAAAAAATTAATGAACCTACACAAAAACCATCCCAAAGAAAATTTACCAGCAGATAATTGCAACGGATCACTGCTTGAAGACTTCTGATTCTGCCGCTGCATGAAAGCTAAAGGAGATTGCAAAAGATTCAACGGAAACGGAGGAGGTGGAGGTGGTGGTGGCGCCAGTGGCTGAGGCGGCGGATTCTCATTCTGTGGGCACCTCAAACTCAAACTCAACCCTAAATCATCACATTTCTCAGCCATCTTTAACTCCCTTCTCTCTTGAGCTATATATATATATATAGGTCCAGTCCAGATGAAGAAAAGAAACAAGGGAGGACAGAAGGAAGAAATGGGTGGTCTTTTGTTTAGCAGGAGAGTTACAGCTTTAGAGCAATACATATATATATATATAGAGAGAGAGAGAGAGAGATAGAGAGATACGGTCTTAGGAGGTATAGATACAGATAGATATATATTCAATGATAGTCGTGTCAGATATAGATATTAATTGGGCAGATCATTTGATGGGATTTGGCTTTCTAATTGCAGTTGCACGCCCATTTTCGCTAACCATTGGATTCTATTCCATTCCAACACTGCCTTTTGTAACTCATACATCAAGGACCTATTTGTTACCTCAATAGTTAGCCAACTTATCGCAAAATATATAACTTTATTTTCAAAAATACTACTATTCAATTATTCAACGTTCATTTCTCTCTATTTTAAAATTTTATCATTTATTTGGAGAGTCTTGAGTAAAATTTAATTTATAAAATTAATATTATTCCATTATTTCTACTACAAAAAATAAAAATGACTTGATTTGTAATACTGATTAAAATGAAACACATTGTTAACAATATTTACGGATGTCAAAATGTCCCAATCCCGAATGGGGCAAGAATTTCCCCCTTATGTCAAGAATAATGAGTCGAAGATCCTTCAAATATGAGAATAATAAATTAGTAAAACTCGTGAATTCGACGTAATGCGTCGATAAAAAATCAAATTTAACCAAACATGCACTTAAAAAGTTGCATTTAAGGAACATTTCAACTGTGAGTTAAGTCAAATCTTGCTTTCTCTCCGTTCAAGTGTAACTCCTCATTGAAAAGGAACTTCAATTTACCGTTGACCATTGACTGGCGTGTGATTTTCTCGTGAAAGATAATTACTACGCGCTTGACGCCACGTAGCCCCCCCTGCCATGTGCTCTTGAAATGGTTGGCAGCTAGCGTGTGACACACGTGCGCTTGGCTATAAATAACACGGGGTTTTCCTTTATTTTTGTTATTAGTGATAATTAATGAATGAATTACTGTTAATAGACCATTAATTTGAGTAGTTCAAATTAATTAGGCGTAACTGTTTGTGTTGAAAAATATGTCAACAAAATTATTATGGAGAAAAATGTGACATGTTTAGTACTGTTACGTTAAATTTAAACTATGTGGTAAACTGGTAATCAATGCACATTATATTATTAAATGTGACAGTAATTTATTTAATTAATTAACATACATTTAATTGGAGGTTACTTGTTTAATTATATGCACATTTTGATGTTAAATAATTATACAAATTATTTCTTTTGTTGAGAATGTAACATATTCCCTTCATTATTTTCAATTGAATTGAATGAATTCCTCAATTAAAATGTTATGTTTACATACACAATTTTTTTTAAAAAAATAAGAATATTACAATGTAAGTGGAGACAGAGAAGAAGCGATGACGATAAGATACATTTTCTCATTGTAAAGATTGAAATCGATTACAACTCAATCAAAGCAAAAGGGAATACGATTTATCATTTTGTTCAAATTTTGTTAAAATATCTCGAATTGATATATTCGAGTTTATTAAAACTATATTTCGAGTTTATTTTTTTGTTATATTGATTTGAAAGCACGTTAAATTTAACGTTTCAAATATTATAAAATCGATAGAGTTTTGTTATACATGATCAAGGTTAAAGTGGTAAATAGATCGAGAGCTATCGAATTTGTATTTTAGTTCATGTTTGGTTCGGATTAAAATCTGATTTTAATTCAATTCAAAGTCAAATAATCAATATTAACCACATCTTTCATGGGTTTCATAACTTTTCAACTACACGTTTCGAGATTTTTTATCAAAATCTACTAAAAATCTAATTTTAATCCCAACCAAACACCTTCTTAATTTTGACCAAAAACATGAGCAGCTTGCGACTTGCGCATAACCAAAGAGCTAGCTCGCAAGCAAAAATGTTACTCGACTCGTATGTGGGGACGAACGAATCGCCCCACTTTCCACCCCTAGCCGAGGGAAGTCACAAAATCCAGAATTAAATTATTAAGGTGGGGAGGGAGGTCACGTGGGAGAGCAGAATGGTTCACCGTTCACGTGCATATGAGCATGCAATGTTTGCCCACGTGGCAGCATGTGGGCTACTGTAGAGCAAAAATCGTGCCACCTTGTCGCTTCTTAATCCGACAGCACGTCGCGACAATCATTGAATACTTGCACTATAAATCATTCCATCATTGCTTCTCCTTCTCGGCCTTTCTCTCCTACGCGCGTAGCTATAGTTGAATCACGCGCCTTGATCAATTTCATAGAAAGCCCAGCATCCCCTTTATTTTATGTTAACGGGCTTGTGATTTTTTTATTTTTTTTTTTTTTAAATTTTAATAGTTTCCAAATTGGTCAACTCGAATAAATATTTTAGTACATAATGTAACAAGATCCTATATGAGATTAATTGTAGGTATAACATACCAACTCGAGAACTTTAATTTGAAGTTAAGCTCCACAGGTGAATAAAATCGTCAATATGAGCGACAAAATTGCATTTAAAAGCAATTTGAATTCAGACAATAAAACTACTAAACACACTTAAAATTTTCTCCAATTCAATTGAAAGTAATGTACAATTTTAAGTTTCACAATTGCAATTTCAATCTCTAGGGACAAAAATTTGCATATTTAGATAGTTTGGGATCCAAAGGCCTCACATTTGAAAATCGAGGATCCATAAACACATTACTTAAAAGATTGGAAAGTCAAGACCTACTACTCGTCCTAGGACTCTTGTGTCACTATTGGGCGCTTGTCCTATTGGGACTTTGGAGCCTGTTACATTCCCATTTCATCATATGTTTTTCCTATAATTTAATGACATATTTTGTAGCTATTATTTACTAAAGCATCACTTATTTTGATCATATTATAATTTGGGTGACTTATAATTTTATCCAAAGTACGAATCATTAAACACATTAAAATAATTAAAAAGAAAAGTATGAACCCCTCTAAATAGAAATGATAGAAGATTATGGGATGATAAACTCTTAGGTCCGTTTGATTGCAAATGTGAAAAATTGGTGGAAAGAAAATGTTTTACAGGGAATTGATTTGCTTAGAAATTGTTTTATTGGGAATTGTAATTGATTGTATGTGATTGGTATAATTTTTAATGAAAAATGTTGAAAGTTTGATGTCCGTTTGACTTTATTTTTTATGAAAATTGTCCATTAAAGTAATAATTTTTTTATATCATTGAGTTTTGAATTTGTTCCAATTGCAAAAAAAAAAAAAAATTACCATACCGAATGTCATTCGTTTGGTGTTGTTTTGCATGAAAATTGTCAATAAAAGTGATAATTTTTTTTACCATTGTGTCTAGAATTTTTTCCAATTGCAAATAAAAAAAAGTGGAATTTTTTTTTTTAGCCAAAACATCAAGAATTTATTTTCCTCAAAAAAGTGAAAAATGAAGAAAGGTGGAAAACATATTCCGTGGAAAATTTTGCCTATCAAACACTAAAAAAATTAAAAAATGGAAATTTTCCATAAAAAATGTTGTGTATCGAACGGAGCCTTAAAAGTAATGGAGGGGTTCACGATGGTGTTGATCTCACATGATGGACATCGCATAAATTTTGACGGATTAAATTGGTTGCAAAGGCTTAAGGATGGGGGCTATTGACAATGGCTGAAATGGCAATTTTTGATTGACGATTTTTTTTATTACCTTTTTTAATTACTAATGAAAATTTGTCAAGTGTGTATCGGTATAAACCCTGTCAATGAGCTTGTTCCTGTAATAGATCTCAACTTTGACCAAGTATATGAACCTCTTAGTGAAAGAAGGTGTCTATATGAGTACATTGCTAAGAGATTTAGATGATGATTTTGTATTTTTCTTGCCAATGAATTGTTTGGAAGTGGTAACAAAAATCACGCTTTAAACTTATAAGAGAATTCAGCCCAAAATAATCTAATTCAGGCATTAGATCTCTTCAAATCTCACTTAAGCATGCTGCTATGTTTTTTTTTTGTAATTTTTGTGGGACCCACGATTTAATTAATCACCATACAGATGAAGATTGATTAGAATATTTAAACATGGAGTGGCCCACGTGTTTTGCTCTGACCACTTAATTCCTTGATGAATTATGTTAAGCGTACATTTCATGAGTTACATTTTGATTGAGATTGTGTGGAGATTCAGAAAGTGTTGGGCGGAAAACTGTATTGTTTTTTAAAACTGTCTAATCATGTATCGACAAGTAACACAATGTAAAAAATGATGTAAAATAAAATGTACATGTAGCATGATCGTTCATTAATTTATTATCTTTCTAGCACCTCACTTGACCCGTTTTCTTGACGTGGAAACTAAGCCCCCTGTTTGATGACATTTAAAACCAAAAAATAAAGTTTTGAACAGCAAATTTTTAAAGAATGTATGATTAAAAAGTAAGAAAATGTTTGATGTTTATGTGCAAAATATTTTAATTTTTTTTTATGATGAATGTCAAACAAGGGCTAAAATTAATCGAAAACCAGTCATAGGAATTTCACACCAAAAGTAATTACAATCTTGCTATATGTACATTCTGGTTTACATTATGACTTTTCAAATTTATAGTGGCGCAATCTCACATCATTTTTCACATCTTACACATTTAATCCAACTATTATAGTACCTCCATGTTATCGATTCTCAACCAAAGTGTAAACGGAATTTTACAAATATAATAATTCAAGAAACTATCAGAAAAATATTAAGACCAATGTTCAGAAATTGGCAGGCTACCGAATTCCACTTGAAATTTTGAGATTTATTCGATATGTAAGTTCATTTTTACTAAAATTATGTAGACAAAACTAGGTAAAAGTCTGATCAACTCAAATTTGAGCGTCGGGTGAGTCGATATGGATATTTCAATACCCGAAACCATTCATTATACTTTGAGTATTTCATAAATAGAATCATTTCGTTCCTTGTAATTATTGGAACCAAACTAGAGCCTGAACCGTCGATTTTGGTTTAGGTTCAGTTCTATCAATAACATTTTTTATATACATTTAATAAATATTTTCTTATAAACCCTTTTAATACATATACCTTACACGCTATTACTCGATAATACTTTTGCAAGGGAAAAAAATTTCAACTAAGAAATCTTCAAGAAACAAAATAGTAAAGACTAAAAACCATGAAATGAGGAGAAAATTAAAACATCAAAAATTAAATTGCAATTTAAGAATAACTTATTTTTCCTTAATAAAATTTATTATATTCATAAGTGAGTCATGCTAGAGTAGATAATACTTAAATTCTTATGCTCTTAAAATGAACGACATAAAAATACTAATTAGATACATAACTATAGAGTATCATGAAATTTCAGTCCACATATTGAAAAGTTCACTTACCATACATTATAGAAAAAATAAAAAATAAATCACTTAAATTTGTAAATAATGAAAGAAGGTAAAAAGTTCAAAATGCAAAAAAAATGAACACTTTAATTCACCAACTTACACCAAACCTAGTTTGAACTTTTTGAATCATATAAAGCTCTGCAATTATTAACATGTACTGACCTTTGAAATACAACAATCTGATGTGAGGTTGAAGGCAAAAAAATAGGAGTTAATATTGATTTCTCGATATCAAAGTATAGAATTTTAGACAAATTACTACTCAAATAAAGGCTTTTAGGCTTTGTATTTTATCTACCTAATCTATAAATTGTAAACAAAAAATTATATAAAAAATCGGTTACATTCGAGCACCCAGGTTCTAGTTCGGAGCCAAGAACCAATCCGAATCCAGTTGAGTTTCGGTTCCAATTCCTAATTTATTTTTTGGAACCAGATCGGATCTCCAGTTTCGATTCGATTTTGATTTGGAATGTTGAATTGACTGACCAAGCAACAGTTGACTGTATTGACGTGTTAGAGTTGTTAGTTTATAAGGAAAAAAAAAAAAAAAAAGGATGCTAGTAATACTTACTACTAAAAATAATTAGTCTAGCAAAGCCAACCCATTTTTATAACTTAAAACGAAAAAAAATCAAATTGAGTTCAAAGAATATCAAATTAACCCAAATCACTCAAGTTCATGAATTATATAGAGCAATCTATAGAGTTTCGACGTTTAAAAAATTCAAAAATAAAAACAAATTTTTCGTAGAGTTGCAAACTATCTACACCAAGCCCAAGCCTCCATCTTCTTCGGTCTTTCTCTAGTTTTATTAGCAAATGATGCTAGTAATAAACAATTTTGAATTATCGATGATTGTGATGATGAGAACGAGGTAAATAACGATATGAAATAATTTACAAGAGGTAATAGAAATTTTCAAATTAAAATAAGGGAGCCCAATGAAAATAATTTTGCATCGGATGACAATGAAGATGACTTGGACGAAGAGGAGTTTGAATTAGAATCCGATAAAAAATTAAACAATATTAGGTTTATTTTAAGCCGGTGTTCGTATCCAATCTAATTTAATTGTAGGAATCGATAGTATTTATGATTTTGAGCATTATGCTTTTGATAAGATTTTAAAAAATATGTATAAAGTTCAAGTAATTGCAGTATTTATAATTTTGAGTAATATATTCTTAAAAAAAATTGAAGAATGTGTATAAATTTAAAAGAATGCATTATTTTTTTTATTTATTAGTTTTGGATATTTAAAATAATATTAAAAATTAGAAAACGAATAAGTACTCATATGCTTTGCATAGGTTCACATCTTCCTGTAATGCTTGATGCTCAATCAAAACGCATTGTCATGTATTACGCATTTTAGAACTTTGATCGTAATTAGGTAGAATAATCTGAGAATGCTTGGTTGAAGTCAATAAGTTATTATAAGTTAATTAACCTAAAAGTAAATTTTAAATGATTTAAAAGTTCAAAATAAGTTACTTATTTACAAGAATTAATTTTGAAAATAATCAAAAGTCACGTTATGTTTTATACGTTTAGCCAAACATGGGATTACGTTGGGAAATGGGTGATATTTGTGAAAATCAGTAAATTTTGAGGAAAAAAAGGTATGAAATTCACGTGCTGAAGCCTTCCGTGTCATAATGTCTCCTCGTCACCCGCATCCAATCATTTGTGACCCCAATTGCAAAATTATAACTTCTTCAAATTATAAAATTTACTGATTGGTATTGAATTTGAAATTTGGTAGCAATTTAGTTTATACTTCAAATTATAAAATTTACTAATTGGTATTGAATTTTAAATTTGGTAGCAATTTAGTTTATATATATATATATATTATTTATGTTAAATTATAAACAATCGATTACTCTGGTAAAAATCACACAAGCTTCAAATAATCATGAAGTAAAAGACATTAATAAATTAGTCGATTCTACGATCCCCCATATGTTAGAAAATTTTCATTCTAAGGTCCCGTTCGGTAGAGATTAAAATCAGATTAAAATTGAAAAATTAGACGTTATTGTTGACTTTTATTAGACGAGTGAGACCCAATAACGACTATATTTTCAATTTTAATTGAATTTTAATCACGATCGAACACGCCCTTAGGTGCTAAGAGATAAGGATTCAATACATGTCTAATAAAAGACATTAATAAATTAGTCGATTCTACGATCCCCCATACGTTAGAAAATTTTCATTCTAAGGCCCCGTTCGGTAGAAATTAAAATCAGATTAAAATTGAAAAATTAGATGTTATTGTTGACTTTTATTAGACGAGTGAGACTCAATAACGACTATATTTTCAATTTTAATTGGATTTTAATCTCTACCGAACGGGGACTTCACACACGGAATCCCCAAGACAAGATTTTTCAATCAATAATAATTAAAATTGTATTTTAATAAATTTAATCGGCATAAGAATTTTTGATAAATAAAGTAATAAATACAAAATAATGTATATTGGTAATGGTAGGTAACAAAATAGTAAATCAAAATAAATAGATTTTTCCGTCGAGGATAATTTTTAAAATATTTTATAATAGATTTAGTTAATCGATAGAATTTCGTTGTTAAGAAATTAATAAAAGTGTTACTTTCAGATCTTTATCGCTAATTAAATAACAACTAAAATTTAATTTAAAATAATGGATGTCTTTTTAGTAAGTATACTTAAAAGATAAATAAACCGATAAATTAATTTACCAACAAAATTTATGTTGATGATTTATTACATTTATCGACTTATATTGAATCATGTCGAAATTACTTCGATGTTCACCTACAATTTTCATATCTTCACTAAGTTTTATTATTATTATTCTCGAAAAGGCTCCTCGGCTATTTTATTTAAGACATTCGAACAATTGTCAATACGTATATTGAATCGAACTTTTGACCAAGATGAAGAGATGATATGTTGACTTGACACCAAATCGATACTTCATTCGTCCCACGTAGATAATCTTGGTTTCATTTCCATACACGTTAAGGAAACGTAATTAATATAATTAAACATATAATTTTTTTACATTTTTTATATTATATCCCTATAAAAAATACTGATTTAAATAAGAATAATTCATATTTATTGATAACAATACACATTAAATAAGAGCATTTAGAAAAATTAAGAAATGAAAAATATAGCCGTTATTGTGCTTCACATAAGAGATATAAATTCAAAATTAATGGTTTGATGTGATGGATAACAGTCGTATTTTTCATTTTTAGGGATGAAAAAGGTAGCTCAAACGGAGCCTAATTATAATCTCAGCATAAAAAGTGATCTAAAATTTGAGTCAGACAAAGAAAAAATGTACGTCATTATGGGACGGATGGATAAATAATTTTCTATTTAGTCCATGTTTGGTACACATTAAAATTTTCATTTTCATTCTTCTGCTCATTTTCAATCGCACATTTTTCATTAAAATAATATTTTTCATCACGTCAATAATTTTTTCTTTTTTTTCAACCATACATTCTCCATCAATTTACTATTTTAGAATACATTCTTTCAAAATAACGTGGCTCAAACACGCCCTTAATGGTAAATAAAGCAAAAATGAAAGAGACAAAAGAGAATAATGGAAGAAGTTAATGGTCATTAGGAAATGATGAGAGAAAGACTGCTCGTGAAAGTACACAGAAATGTAATAATTACTTTTGTATTTTGGTTCCTTCTTGCTAGCTCGTATTTATTTTTCTTTTACCAATTCTAGATTTTTGGTCACGTCAAATCGGTCCCAACTCTGTAAACTTTCCTCTCATCACTCATTTATAAAAAGAACTCCTACCAAATTGCAATAATTTTGCTACAATTGGTGTCCATCATATTTTATACTATATTATTCAATTGGACAACTAAATAGAAAAAAAAACATTTTTTTTCAATCAATTATTTGTTGACAACACAACAAATGTCAACAACAGTGTAATAAATGAGTGTACAAAAGACTTTAACCATTTCGCTAACATGTTTTGGATCTTGTCCAAGTGATGTGACAGAGAAAACGAGTTTCTCGATATATATAATATATCCTTGGAAATAGTCATGCAAAAACTATCACCCAATTTGTTTCCCATTATTTGAACACAAGAATTAATTTTTTGACCCTTTTTTTTTCGAACGCATGGGTCCTACAGTGAGATGGTGCAGTCAAAAGTTGCGACTGCTGCTACATGTAACGGTTGGAATTTTCTTTAAAAT
>CAIGRF010327870.1:1833-12379 GCA_903798235.1 Fraxinus ornus | reverse complement strand
TCCAGTTTCAGACACTGCAAAGTCATCATGGAGCAAATCATTGAAGAACAGGCAAGTTCTATGCCAAACTCACCAAACCAAAACAGCAGACCAACCAGTATGGTGATCAAGGCAAGTTCAACTATTAATTGTATCCATTTTCCTTTCTTTTTTTGAATTGGAAGAATTCCCTTAAAAGCTCACCTGGAGAATGAGGCTTTCTATCTCTAGCCGCCCTTAGGCGTGTGAGATCAAATCTGGGTGGGAGGGGCGTATTCGCAAAAGAAGAAGCTCTCTCCAAGCTCGCCCTATAGGCACCGGGGTCAAAACGAAGAAGCCCGCCTAATTAAGCTCATCTAATAATATCTCTCTTCCGGGACGCTTTTATTTATATGTAATTACATGCTCTTAATTGTGTTTATGTTCTGATTGGATTATTTTCTTGAATGAGTAACAGAAAGCAAATACTGTGATTCCAGCTCACTTGGTTGCAGAAGCCATATCGACACTTCATGGCCTTGATCTGAGATGGTCAGGCCCCATTACACCTAGTGAAAGGCAATATGTGCAGCAGTATGTTTTTGCAAAGTATCCGGAATACTGCAATGGCCTTGTTGAAGGAGACAAGATAGATTTATACAGTCTATGTGCCAATGATGAATCATCAGAATCCATGGCTGATGACAGACGAAAATCCCCGAGGAGGGAGTCATCTTCGCCTTCTTTTGGTATTGGTACTCCTTCAGATATGGGCAAAATTCAATTGGAGCCTTCCAAATTACTTGAAATCCTAGCTAAGAAAACGTCTTTCCAGGGGAATTTCATTTCCATCCCAGAAATACAGGTGCGAAATCGAGCCTTGCAGAATTGTGGATTGACAGAAGAGGATTACTTGGTGCTTTTTACACATACTAGTAAGGAAGCCATGATGATGATTGGGGAATCTTATCCCTTCTTCAGAGGAAACTATTACTTGTCAATTCTTGGAGAAGAGGGTGATTGTGTAAGGGAATTCGTGCAGAATAAGGATTCAAAGGTTATTGCAGCACCAGAAACATGGTTGGATTTAAGGATCAAAGGATCACAGCTTAGCCAATACTTCAGAAGAAAATGCAAATATAGTCCAAAAGGTCTTTTTGCTTACCCTGCTTCCGTGAATGAAGCTCGTTCCACCATGCACTGGATTTCAGAAGCGCATAGAAATTCTTGGCACGTTCTTCTCGATGCAACTGGATTGGATGTTGGGAAAA
This sequence comes from Fraxinus ornus, assembly GCA_903798235.1. Taxonomy (NCBI): domain Eukaryota; kingdom Viridiplantae; phylum Streptophyta; class Magnoliopsida; order Lamiales; family Oleaceae; genus Fraxinus; species Fraxinus ornus. Next base: position 11,150 of record CAIGRF010327870.1, on the reverse strand, counting down.
ACCGGCTCACACTTGCACTTCATCGGCCTGATTTTGTCTTGTGCACGGTTGATAATATGCACTCTCAACCAGCGAAGATCACTTGCCTCTTAGTAAGGAAAAACTCATTCGACACTGCACCACCATCTGCATAATTATTTAAAGTGCACTATACGATGAAGATTTTTCTTCTCAGTTCTCGTAATTTTTTTTGTAAACTAAAAGCAGAACATTCTGATGCTAAGCCTAGTTATCATCTGTTCTTGTTAATTATACTCGCTCTAATTCTTGCACATCAAGCATACAGCAAATGTTTTATACTTATATTAGCACAAAATTATTGCAAGATTCATTTTTTTTTTATCAATTTATTTAATTTAAAATATATCAATTTGTTGGGATTCTTTCAAGAAAAGGTAATATTGAATATTACATTAGACGAAACTGAAAACTACAGAGATTTTTCATATTTATGAATTACAATAATCTGTAATAAGATTTGAGGGGGGAAATGCGTGGGCTGTCAAAAAGGAAAGTAATAAGTAATAATCCAAAGATAAACTGAGCACTGGAGGCGCACTCTAGCAAAACTCACTGTTCATGTTACTTGCTGGTGGAATCTCGAAGTGCCATATCCTCCCCACAGCCTTCACCAGATTCTTCTTACACAAGAAGGCTTCTGCGTACATTTTCTCTACCTTGCGGTCCACGTCATGCAAGTACACGTGGGTCACGCCGGGACTTTTCCGATTCCTCGCCATGACGGCTGCTGAGTAAATCGCACTCATCCTCCCAGGTGCCTCTGGGAAATACCCCCGCGGCGCGTCGATCATTATAATGTCCCATTCCTTATCGTACACCTCGTCTTGTAGCATATTCAGTGCTAATTTGCATTTGCTATTTTCGCGGATGAAGGATTTTGTCGGCGAACAGTCCGGTTCTGTGCGGTAGTGTGAGAGGAGGTCGTCGGCGTCGGAGAGTTTGGTGCGGTAGTTGACGGTATTAGCTCGGAGGCCAGGGGCGTCTTTGAGCACGGTGTGAACCCACTTGGGATCCTCCTCGAGGAATAAGGTGGTTCCACGAGGGTTGAAAGAGGCCCACATGAGGGAATCGTGACCAAGTCCGAACACGAGGAAAGTGCAAGGAGATAGAGATCTGAGAACGTCGTAAGAGAGTCTGATCTCATCAATGTTTTGCTGTGGAGTAACTTTCGACGTCGCGTAATGGAGAATGGCTTCTAGCTGGAGCTCCGTCACGTCCCTGGCGGTGGCAGTACCATTACAAAATACTGTAGAAGAATCATTTCCTCTTAAAAATGAAGCAATAATCAACGCGCCACCGATCAATCCCACCATAACCAGTCCAAGAAACCATGGATTTTCCGGCTTAAATTGGTGAATATGGCTTTTCTGCATGATCTAAGTTCCAGCGTCTTCCTTTTAACAAACTAAACGAGAATATATATATATAGCAGTGTTTGAGTTTAATTAGAAGAACAATGAGATTAGGAGACTTGAAGAAAATTCTTATTTCCTAGGACTCGATGATGATACTATGCAGTTCTGTCTCTCGTGTGCTTTATATAAGTGCGATTTTTTTTATTTCGTTAGATATTTCTATGAATAATTGCGAAGAGTGATTGGCTAACTTACATCTTTAATTTAACATTTTTCCACCACAAAACAAATGATGGAGTGACTGTGGGTCCTTTAAATAACACAGCATCCACATTATAGTACTATATGTTCTTTATTTAACAATTAATCCAATAGGGAGTCGAGCCATATGTTTTTTTATTGTAGGGCAAAATATTATTTTTTTTAGAAATGACATAACATTAACAAAAATGCTATTCATCCCCACTTATATTACAATCTCAATCTAGATGGTTCTAAATGATATTTTAAATGAAATGTGAAATTAAATGACTTATTTAATTTCACATTAAAGTCACCTAGACTAGGGTTGTAATTCCAGTAAAGATGAATAGCATTGCTCTAACATTAATAATAATAATAATAATTCATAGAGTTTTTCTACTTGTACATATACATCGACAGATGCAAAAAATAATATGTCAGTGCATCGGTCAAATTACAACTCTAATTCATATGTAATTACATTTGTTAACTTTCCATATATTGTTTGATAATTAAAAATATATAAACTTGGTCAAATTAGGCTCTTGTTTGATGAGGATTGAAATCTAAATTTTAGTAGATTTTGATAAAAGTATGTGATTAAAATTAATTGTTAATTGTTAATTTTGATTAAAATTTAAGTTTTAATCACTACTAAATAAGGGCTAAACAAAACAATATGTATCTCATACAATTTCTTAGATAGGTTGAATGACATCTAGAGTTTTAAAAAAAAAATGAAATTGTATTATGGCTCGTTTGGTACGATTATTTTTAGTAGAGTTTTCAGCAATAGAGATAGGTATGACTATTTAGATCCACAATTGTTATATATTCATCATACTCTATATCCATCCCTTTTACAATATTTAAATTTTTAAAAATTACAATTTTCATTCACGTCAAATTCCAATATTATCCTTATTAAAGGTGTGTTTGAGCATTGAGCCACATTATTTTATAAGAATGTATTTTGGAATAGCAGAGTAATGGAAAATATGTTATTGAAAAAGAAGAAAAATTTATTGATGTGATGGAAAATATTATTTTATTGAAAAATGTGTGGTTGAAAATGAGTATAAGAATGAAAATGAAATTTTTAATGTATACCAAATGGGGGCTAAATTCATTCATGTAAACAATATACATCAATACAAAGTTCATACATTCATCACACTTTGAATACATTCTTAATACATTTTCAATTTTTTAGAAAATCACTATATTCATCCAAATTTTAATGTAAAGTAACTGAGAACGTAATATTTATGTGTAGAGCTAAAAGTCATTAATGGTGATTGGTGGGGATAATAATCTCATCTTTTGACATGATTTTGTTCTCTCAAAAACAAAAATGAAAATTAATGAAATATGTCTTCATGTATTTCCACTAATGGTAATACTAAATTCGTCAAATTCATAATAAAATATAATCTTCATTTTTTCGAATTCTTTTTTCATTTATTGCTGCATCTTCATATATTTCCTGTAATAGTAATCCTTCCATTGTTATTTTCATATCGGTTGAAGATGATATTTTATGATTATTAGGGTTTTATGATTGTAGTTGAAAATAATATTTTATGATTATTAGAGTTTTAGTTAATTACAAATTCTAAAAGAATATAAAAAGGTTCAAAAGAATTCAATGAAATAAATATTAGTGGATCATTATTAAAATTAAACAAAGAATATAAATATTATTTAATTAAATTTGAAAAAATGAAAGATTTGTTTACAATGAATATTTAATTAAAGAATTTTAAATTAATTAAAATTAAAGGAAAAAATAAAATTTGCTAATTCGTCAAAAAATAATATTTCACTTAAATATTTGAGATACTATAAATTCTTGTATTATCTCAAATTTCATCTTTTTAACTTCATCTTAAATTTTATTTCGAAAAATATTATTAGGCAAAAATGATAATAAAAAAAATTGAAAAAATATGATAGTCAGAAATTAGATTCAGTCAATCAAAGTGTTTCAATAAGAANACATTTTTCCACCACAAAACAAATGATGGAGTGACTGTGGGTCCTTTAAATAACACAGCATCCACATTATAGTACTATATGTTCTTTATTTAACAATTAATCCAATAGGGAGTCGAGCCATATGTTTTTTTATTGTAGGGCAAAATATTATTTTTTTTAGAAATGACATAACATTAACAAAAATGTTATTCATCCCCACTTATATTACAATCTCAATCTAGATGGTTCTAAATGATATGTTAAATGAAATGTGAAATTAAATGATAAATTAAAGTCACCTAGACTAGGGTTGTAATTCCAATGAGGATGAATAGCATTGCTCTAACATTAATAATAATAATAATAATAATAATTGATATAGATAAATTAAGTACAAAGAGAAACAAAAAATTTTGAAAAGAGAAATAATTCAAAAGTTTGATTCAACAATCAAAGTTGTTGTTATGAAGAAATAAATTAAATAAATGTAAAAATGTAAGTTCAAAGATGATTTTTCAAATATATTTATCAAGAAAGCATTCTTGTTGTAGTTATGATGAATGCCAAAGTGAAGTAGTATTTATAGTAATCAAAATGAAGTAAAATTCTACCAAACTGGATGACCAGTCCTATCGACTGCTAATTTTCGGATGACCAATATAACCATTTGTATAGTCAGAACGGACAAATTTCTGACCATTGGAGACGTTCGATCGACCGTCAATTCCGGCCAATCGCCGATCAACCGCCCGCCGATCGGTTAACCGTTGACTTTATTTTGGAGATATGATCTAAGTTCATGTATCACTTTGAAAAATAAATTTTACTTTTGATTAATAATATTTTATACAAGTAATATGAAATTAACTCTTTAAAAATATTTTATACAAGTAATATGAAATTAACTCTTCATGCACAAAATAATTTGTGAGCTATTGTCATTTATTACTAAAGATCAAAGTGTTATACATTTACATATGATTTCGAAAGTCTAGTTTTTTTATCTTGCTTCAAAGTTTCTTTCTTGTCAACTCTCAAACTCTTGATCTTGATCTTTCTTGACGTTTGGTTTTAATGCTTAACTTCGATCTTGACATTTTTCATGAGCCCCGATTTGAAGTCTTGATTTTGATCTTTTAATAGCTATGTCAACGAGCCGAGCAAAGCCCGTCCGAAAAAATGAGGCTCGGCCTGTCGGGCAGGCCGAGCCAGCTCGATTTTTTTTGTATTTTTGATTTTTGATTTTTGATTTTTTTAAATATAATTTCATCCTTTGCAGGCAGCTAGAACCCATTTTGGACGCTGCTGAGCCAACCCGAGTCGTCCAAGCCGCCGAGCTTTTTTACCATCCTTATCTTTTAAGCTCTCGTCTCGAATGATTTGACTTGAATGCTTAACTTTCGTTTTGATTTTCATTTCGAGTCCAATTTATAATGTGTTGATTTTGGCAATACTTGATCGATTTTAATATTGAACTATCATCACTCCAAATTAGTTGTTAGAAATGATATTGATTTTGTTTGTTATGATCAAAACATTAAGGATAAAATCAACCATAAGTCAACACATATGATCTCATTTCCCGTTATATTTTTCCATTATGGGGCGAACAAACATATTCGAAATTGGCATTCCTTTGATCTCTTTTGAGAACGACAAGTATTCATCATCGTCATCCATCTTGTAAGATTTAGTTGGTTGACCTTCACACTCTTCAAATGGAAAAGTGCTATATAAAGTGTCGCAAGATTTTTTTTTTCTTTCCGGCCTTGACTATATTGGTTAAACCCATGTCACGTGAGCTTGCTTCATCTATAGGCTTTCCCAAAGTGGATTTACATTCACATCGCTCCTTTCGTTTCGTCTCCAGTACTTTATCACCTATTTTCGACATCTGCAAACTACTACTCTTTTCACAGAAAGGGCTAGCGGCCTGCTTTCTCCTACTTTCATTGGATTCATATTGCCAATTTTCTTTTGGATTCTCAACTTTCGCGCACAACATTGCATTTTTCACCATCAATGCTTTTATGCTCTCGACCATCTCCCAAATCGTTTTTGCAATGGAGGTCTTTTTCCTTAATCGGCAACGTTGAGAGGGAAAAATGTAGGTTTGTGATTTTGTCGGTGTTCTCTCCTGTTGTCACTTTGAATTATCATCATTACTATCTCCTTCGAATACGACTTCCAATGGTATTTTTCTTATTGGATTTACTTCCATTTGTCTATCTTTACTAATCTCAAGGATTTCTTAGTTTCAATAATAAATTTCTTGGTCTACTTTGCTCTAATTTTTTCAACAGATGGTTCCAACTTATTGATGATAGAAATCGGATCAACAAGTTCTCCCCACATAGTTAGGATTTTTACCTCCTAAACTCACTAGTTTTGATACTCAAATTGGAACAAGAGGAAAAATGTCTATTTGTAAGGAAAATATTTGAATTTGCATCCCTTCTTATGAGATAGAGGCTCAAACTGGAGCAAGAGGAAAAATTAGAATTTGGGAGGGGAGGAATACTTGAATTTGCATCCCTTATTTTTCCCGCATATCGTTTAAGCTTCGCAGGCGGTGGAAAATGCTCACAGGATTAATTTTTTGATTCTAACATATGAAAACGAAAGAAAATAAGTTTTGAATTTAAAGAGTAAATAGAAAAGTCAGAAATATTTATGATGTTAGGTGCGAACTACTCCTCTGTCTCCCGCCATCTAGAGATTTTAGACTCAGTGATCATCACTGCAATTTTGTGAACTTTTCTTCAAATTAATGAAAAAGAAATATATACACAAAATACAGTTAAAAATTTGGACTCTACCACGCACTGCCAACTAGTAATAAATAGTATCATTTTTCGTGATTTATTCCGAGCCCATTATTTCTATTTCAAATTTTCAACTCTTCGCTACAATTAAGGAGCTAGAAGCTAGAATACTGCAGCGACTTTCAATTATCAAATCTTCAATGCAATTAATTGAGCTACTCTAGACATTTTGATGAAGCCCAGACTCTACAACACTGCAGCGACTTTTAGTCGTCCTCTTATAGATGATATAAATGAGTGATGAAGTCCCCAGGACAAATCTCTCAGTGGAAAAGGGAAGGGAGGTTAGGGCTCAGCGCGGTAGTGTGCAGAGTTCGATTCACAGCAAGGTGGAATTGACTTTGTTGCAAGCGGGAGTTACCATAGGGTTNAAGGTGGAATTGGCTTTGTTGCAAGCGGAGTTAACATAGGGTTAATCGTCCATGCCTATCCATAAGCTCTCCACCCTGGCTCCTGGGAGGCACATCCTGCGATTTACCTCCTTCACGATGGTCCAGGGCAGGGTCGGTGGGACCCTCAAGGTTGGGGTTCAACCTTTTTTTTTTTTATAAATGAGTGATGAATAGGTGTATAATACTTTTGATTTATAGAATTTGTGGTTGAAAATTAATTTTGATCATTTTATAAAATTTCCCAAACATTTTATTAATAAAAAGGAACAATAGTTGATTTCACAAAATGTATAGATAATAAATGAATAATAATTATGAATATTTCGTTTAAATTAATATTTGACTTTCGCTTGTCAAATGAATGTCACTGTTAATGGCATTAACTCAAATTAAAGCATTGTCCTTCTTCTGTTGATTTTTGAATAAATATTGATATTTACCCCAAAATCTGTGAAACTTACAATTTTCTATAAAGATTTAATGGCATTAACTCAAATTAAAGCATTGTCCTTCTTTTGTTGATTTTTGAATAAAAACTGAAATTTATCTCAAAGAAACTTATAATTTTCTATAAAATTAACAACATTTAAATTTTTAAACAAATAGTTAAGAATTTATCACTTTTAACATGCCCATGACCAAAGCACAGAATATTTTCAATGATTTCACTATACAAAGTCATCCTAATTAAACTCAAAATCTTCAAATTGGGTCAATTTTTCTCAGATCATTTACTATCAATATGGCAGATGCACAAGTACACATATGTGGTCCGAATCAACTATTAAATATTTACAATTTGGTCCTCAAACTTTAGATTTTACCATTTTCACCATTTTTCCCTTCTTTCTTTCGATTCCTTGTTAAATACAGTAATTTAAGATATATTTTGTCAAAAGAACTACCAAATATCAATATTTTAGGACCCCGAATAAGTGTATAAAATACACTTATCAGATATGTTGATAGTATCGTCAATCCATTAAAATGTATAATTGACGCTTATTTATGATTATATTAGTTTCATGTTTAACGATGTGAATTGTACTCAACTCATAACATGCCTCGTAAAGATAAGGCTTCGTTTAATTGCTCCATTACTTTTTCTTTTTTGTTGACTTCCGAATCTAGTGGAACTCAGTCGTCAACATATCACAACTTCTTTCCTATCCATGCACAATTTATCTATACACACATGAACAAATGTGTTAGAGACATAGACTATCACTCCAAAAAGAGAGTTTAACGACCGTATGCATGGAAGCTCAAATCAAATCATGGACATCATTAGAGTGTAAAGAAAGTATGAAAGACGGAAATATAGAATTCGAATTTAGTTTACCCTTCAAATGCCACAATGACTAGGTATTTACAAGCCAATGTTGGGGACGAGGCCTCTTGAATGATTGACATTCCATTTCATCCAAACAGTTCACATGTCAAACTTAATATGTTACATACTACTATACTATTCATTATAGGTATGTGACCTTCGTTTTGGCTTCTGCCGAGAAACCAATACAAATTTTTTTTTTTTTACTTTTTTTTTTTTGAATAGTGCAGTTCACGTGAAAAGCGTCATTTTATTTTTATTTTTATTTTTGCACAGAAACCATTCTTGGTTTTGTTTCTACCAGAAATCATCAAGAATTGGTTTGACTTCTGCTCGTTTCTCACATTTTTTTTAGTATGGTTGTTATAAGATTGAGATTAACATTCTTCATTTTTTTTTTGTTCTCAGGAATTCAACTTTTGGAATACGTCAAAGATTTTTGAGGTTCGAGATTTTGTTGGTGTAGAGTAGAATTTTGTACTGCAATTATTTTATGGTTTAGAAGATACTTAAAATCGTCAGCCTTTTTCATGCACGTTGAAGACCAATGCTGCTATCTTTTGTTATTCAAGACACTTTGTGTTTGAGATCAATGACCGTTCATTTGACCGTCCAAGACACGACCAAGGACCTTCCTTTGACCGTCCAAGGCACTTTACGTTTGGGACTAATGACCGTTCCTTTGACCGTCCAAGGTACTTTGTGTTTGAAGCCAAGGACTGGCTCATTCGACCGTCCAAGGCACTTTGTGTTTGGGATCATTTATATATTTGAGAGGCTCATGATTTAGACAATAAGGAATTTAAAAGATTCACTGCCAGTTAATCCCTTTTTTTGCTGATTTTCTCTTCCTTTTTTTTAGGAATGACTGGGATGAGCTCTAATAACGGTACGTATTCGGATATACACGAAAACATCGAGCTTAAAAGTCAAGGCAAGAGTTACCTTCGTTTCAAAGACACTGATGTGAAGTACTATGTTCAGCCTGGCATACGAGGTAAACTTAAACTTAGCATCCATTCAATGTTTTCGCACTGATTGCAAATGTGAATGAATCTGATTATGTTAGTCACGAAGAATAGATTAATTTTTGGTTTCGCGAGAATAGTTGTGCCCAGAATCCTCGACAACATAAAAATTACAAGAGTGTTATGAGTCTAAATCCATTCAA
>CAIGRF010327838.1:23556-37029 GCA_903798235.1 Fraxinus ornus | reverse complement strand
ACTTGTTAGGATTGATACCACTTGTTGTGACACCAATCTCCGGATTTAGATGTTGAAGTTACATGGCAAAGTAATAAAATATTTGATCAAGAACAAAAGAATAAAAGAAGACAAGAATATGGTAGAGAATTGGGAGATTTTATTACCTCGAGAATAATGGAAAAGAGAGAAAAATTACAATGGATCCTTCACACTTGTAAAATTGCATAGAAGAGCATAATATTTATAGGGAATATGTAGGAGATGTCTAAACCCTACTAATAGAGTTGTTGATGAGTAAGATACTAAAAAATAGAGTCCAAAACAAATTATAACTTCTAATGAGCTTCCAAAATAGAACTTCAATTTGACATATGACTCCAATAATATTTCAAACTTTAATTTTTCATGACGTGCACTTCAATTAAACTTTTTTAATTACTTCAAACAAGGAATTCGGGTCACATCCAAATTCTAACAATTTTTATGAATGCACAGTCCATGTTAAAGAGAAGTTTTTGTTTTATCTACTTTTAGTTAGATATAACATAATTTATGTAAATATATTTAACATTATATAAATATAATTGTTGAAATAAAGTGTATCTAAATATATAATTGTATATTATTTTGTTAGATAATACTAGCTCTTTCAAAACCATCAATGATATTCGATGCACATGATATCTTATTAACATTATTTTTTGTGCTAATAATAAATTCAAAAAATACTTTGCCTTAAAAAATAGTATGCATAGTTGAACTATCAACTAAATAGACATCTTGACAATTCATCTTTAATGTGTATACGAGATAATAATAAAACTTTTTATGAGCTCAAATAATATGTTATGTGCACATAATATTTGATTTGAGTATATATGCGTATATCAAATAAAAGCTAAACTAAGTACATTACTGCAACATGTTTTTCAAAATATAATTTGGTTTTTTCCAGAGAAGGGAAAGTCAATTAATCAAAATGACATGCAAAATGTGCAATAATTAAATCACTCGTTAAAGGTTAAATGAGCCTAATAATGGATGGAAAATTAAAATCAATATAAATTTCAAGCCTTCACTTGAAACCCATTTTGATATGCTGCGGTGCTAAAATTGGAACTTGAATAGCACTACTGAAAACTTAATAGGTGAGAAATATTAGTTCATGACCAAATGAAAGTTGTAAATGTAAATATTGATAATTAGCAGAATATATGACATGTAATATGTTATGACTATAACGGAAGTAGAGAATTTTGTCTTCATGAGTAATGTCTAGCAATGAATTGTAGACGTTTGATAAACGATTATTATAAGTTATTTTGTGTATGGACATGAGCAATCAAATGTTCAATAGCATTTTCAATTGACATAAAATATTCATCCAATACTTGTGATATAAATTCATCAACATTATGAAGACGAATTATCTTGATTGTGTAATCGAAAAATTGAGTTCGTAATTTTATGATTGAAAAAAGTAGTCTAATAAATGCCACATCCCTAATGGAAAAGCAAGCAGACATGATACACCATCTAGTGAAAGAATCAATTAAAATCATAAAGTTATGAAAGGATCCACATGATGGGTATATCGATATACATATATGTACATGGAATATTTCCAAGAAAGTTGGAGATTCAACATTAATTCCATAGTAGAAGATTTGATGGATAACTTATATTGCAAACAAGTAGCAAATGGATATTCATTAGTTAAAAGAATATTTTAGCTCTTTAGAGGATGTCCATGTCAGGTTTTGATTATTCAGTGTATCATTATTGTTCTTGGTGTTCAAGTCGATCATACTTGTATAAAAAAAATTTGGGTTAACGAACTTAAAGTTTGTAATAATGTTTGACTTAATCATTTTTATGAATGCACAGTCCATGTTAAAGAGGAGTTTTGAAAGTTTTTGTTCTATCTACTTTTAGTTAGATAAAAATAAGTTATGTAAATATATTTAACATTATTTTCTTGTATTGCCTTAATGGATATCCATTACGATGGATTTCTTTAAAATTAAGCAAATTCCTTAATTTGTTGAAAAAAAGTGTATCTAAATATGTAATTGTGTATTATTTGTTTAGATAATAATTGCTCTTTCAAAACCTTCAATGATATTCGATACACATGATATCTTATTAACATTATTTTTTATGCTAATAATAAATTCAAAAAATACTCTGCCTTAAAAAATAGTATGCATAGTTGAACTATCAACTAAACAAACATCTTGGCAATTCATCTTTAATATGTATACGATATAATAATAAAACTTTTTAAATGCGCTCAAATAATATATTATGTGCACATAATTACTTGATTTGAGTATATATGTGTATATCAAATAAAAGCTAAACTAAGTAAATTACTGCAACATGTGAATCACATATACATACCCGAGTTTAAAATATTAGAATGACTTCAGTGTTGCACAATTCAAATATTAAATCATTGGACTTGAAATTGGCTTGAAAACACTCGATGGTTAACGCCAAAAAGATAATAATGATTATTATTATAATAGTTTAATTAAGTTACAAGACATAATACAAGTTTTTTGGATCTTATAATACATATAAAATGTGGCACACTAGAAACAGTAATGTGCATATTTCATTACATGTAATGACGTTACTAGCATGAATTTGGGCATGATGCATATTTAAGGAAATAAATAAAACAACAATCACTGTCGAACATACAATCTAGTCGTCGTATTCGAGTTAATGAATCCAATGAATATATATTGGTTAGAGATTTTCTTATATCAAAAGTATTGAATATTTCTTTATGTATGTAACTATAATAATTTGATAGAATAAATTCTTCTCTACACATTGCACAATAACATCGTCACACGATATGTTTACACAAAAGAAAAATTGGTAGCATGGCAAATCTTGACAAATCATCAACAACTATAAAATTAAGCAAAATAAAATACAATTAACTTCAAAAAATATGATATGATCATATGGGAACCAATCAAGGATTCAAAATAATCAATTCAATAGGATATGAATTATATTCTTTCCTTCAAGAAAGTGTTATTTCATAAATTACATTTTTTTTTTCACGAGACTAGATAGAAATATTTTTCGAGACACATGCTACTTCTAAAGTACAATAATTTTTTTTTTTAAAAAAATTGATATTTTTAGACTATCGTTTTTTCTAGAGCAATAACTCAATATTTTTTTTTTCAAACTATTAATATTTGTTGCAGCGTTTTAGCGTATGTTGTGAAGACAGTATTGCCGTTGAGAGAAGACTTTNATTTGTTGCAGCGTTTTAGCGTATGTTGTGAAGACAGTATTGCCGTTGAGAGAAGACTTTTTGCAGCGTTTATTCACCGTTGCGAAAAACCCTTTTGCAGTGTTTTTTAAACATTGCGGTAGACCTTTTTGCAGCATTTATTCACCGTTGCGGTAAATTCCTTTATTGCATTTTTTAAACGTTGCGGTATACCTCTTTTTTAGGTTATATATAATGACACTTTGTGAACAAATTTTGAAATTGCATAAAAATAGCAATTTCATTACAAATTATTGAATCAATACAACATTAGAATGTGATACAATACAACATTGAATCAATACATCATTTGAATTTCCTGAGCATAACTGATAAAATTTGACCTTTCCATTCCAAATATACATGGGATAACTTTGTTATCAAAAGTCTAAAACGTGCAACAATTTCGTCAAACAAGTGGTGGCAACAATTAAACTCGTGCCTTTTGCATGCTCGAATAACATGTTAAATCACTTCTTTAAAGGTTGTGCTCCTTACTTCTACACGTAGTATTTCAAATTCAGTGTAGGTCGTAACATGCTTGCAAAAACGTCGAACTTTTGGCCTTAAAGACTTTGCCGCTTGCCCACCATCAACAACAAATTCATTGAACCTACAAGCAGATAAATATACCTTAAAATGGATGCATGAATAAAGATAATAATCCATTAGGATACTCAAATGTGTCAAATGTAAGCGAATAGGCTAAGATATCTGACCCTCTTCCCACAAGAAGGGTATCATCTTTTGCACTTGATATATGTGATACAGAAATAAACTCGAATACAATTGAAGATAGTAAAAAGAAAATAACATATAATGCAATTTTGTCCAACTGAGCGTTTTGTACATTTGTGTAACCAGGCCGAAGGAAGCATTTTACATTCAATACATTAGAAAACTGAAAAGTGATACAACTATAAGACATTCGAATACATCAACCTATATTCATAAAGAAAGATTGATGAAGTCAATGAATGTTCCATGTATGACATATGAGAAATATTCTAGTTTAACATTAACATTGTAATGAGCCAAAACATAACATCAAATCCATATGCAGAGAAAATGAAGAATGGAACAATTCTAAGGTTACACGTGCAATGGACGTGAATTATCACAAAAATACCATCAGAAGTTCACGCGACACTAAAAATGCCAAAACATAACATCAAATCCATATGCAGAGAAAATGAAGAATGGAACAATTCTAAGGTTATACGGGCAATGGACGTGAATTATCACAAAAATACCATTAGAAGTTACGCGACACTAAAAATTCCAAGAGAGAATGTTCAAAAATCTATTGATGGAGGCATGTATTTGCACTTCCATCAGTCATTAACACCTATCTGCCTTCATCCGAATAACAATAGAAATCTGAGGGAAATGTTAACTTACAACATATAAATAGAAGGAAAAGTAATGGCAAGTCATGTCAAAAAGAAGAAATAGAGACATGGTAAACTAGTGTCTCTGTAGTAATGCTTGCAAATCCTATCCAAAGCTTAAGAATTTGCATTAATGATCAACCTGTTCTCTTTTTCTCAATTCAGCTTCCTTTGCGTGTAGCTCTCTCTCTTTCTTTTTTAAATCCTACATGAAATTTATTGTCATTAGTAAAGTAGACTTATGCATGACATGAAAAACAGATGAAAATATGTGAGTACCACAGCGCTATCAAGAGGAACTTATACCATAATTTAGCTACACGGAATCAAATGATTTCAAAAAGTTCACAAAAACAAACCAACTGGGGGGAAGTATTTTGAAAACAGAGTGGATCTATTTCATTCAGATTAATATCTTCTTGCTATGTAGTTCTCAACTATAGGGTCAAAAACTTGTTCCTTTTTAACTAACAATTGCAGTATAACTTTTTCCACCTAGGGGTGGGGGTGGATATTACAAACTCATTAATTGTTTTTTATTCACTCATCTGGGGGCAGGAAAATTTCCATCTTTAACTCACTGACGTAAAAAAGGAACCTCCACCAAACCTTGATTGCCCTTTCGTTTTCCCCTTAGCCCCTGCTTCCTGTTTCGAAAAAATCAAATAGCAATTGTACAAACATACAGTCGAAAATAGACTTACCAACTCAGGCAGAAATATCAAATATCAAAAGTACAATAAGATCTTATAAACTTGGAAGCAACTTGCTAAAAGCCATAAGGCCCCACCCTAGTATTATCGAGCTACTTTGCTAAACAATGTCATATATCATGTCCAGCTCTACATTATTCCTCCATCCTCAATGAACATTGTCAGAGAGTTCATACGTAACATGTCATCACCCATAAATGCTTTGGTGGAACTCGTGTCAAGGTGGAGATTGTTAGAATTTGGGTGTGACCTGAATTCCTTGTTTGAAGTAATCAAAGAATTCTAATTGAAGTGCACATCATGAAAAATTCAAGTTTGGAATACTATTGGAGTACTATGTCAAATTGAAATTCTATTTTGGAAGCTCCTTAGGAGTTGTAATTTGTTTTGGACTCTATTTTTTGGTATCATACTTCATCAACAACTCTATTAGGAGGGTTTAAATATCTCCTACATATTCCCTATAAATATTATGCTCTTCTATACAATTTTACAAGTGTGAGAAAATAAATTACTAGAATTATATGATCCATTGTAATTTTTATCTCTTCTCTATTATTTTTTAGACAATAAAATCTCTTAATTCCTCTATTATATTCTTGCCTTCTTTTATTCTTTTGTTCTTGATCAAATACTTTATTATTTTGTCATATAACTTCAACATCTCATTCTGGTGATTGGTGTTACAACAAATGGTATCAATCCTAACAAAAATGGCTAAGTCAAACATTATTACGAACTCGAAGTTCATTAACCCAAAAAGTTTTATACATGCATGATCGATTTGGACACCCAAACAATAATGATGCACCGAATATTCAAAACCTGACATGGACATCCTCTAAAGAGCTACAATATATTTTTTAACTAATGAATATCCATTTGCTACTTTTTTGCAATATAAGTTATCCATCAAATCTTCTGCTATGGAATTAATGTTGAATCTCCAACTTTCTTGGAAATAATCCATGTAGATATATGTATATCGATATACCCATCATGTGGATCATTTCATAACTTTATGATTTTAATTGATTCTTTCACTAAATGGTTTCATGTCTGCTTGCTTTTCCATTAGGGATGTGGCACTTATTAGTCTACTTTTTCCAATCATAAAATTACGAACTCAATTTTTCGATTACTCAATCAAGATAATTCGTCTTCATAATGTTGATGAATTTATATCACAAGTATTGGATGAATGTTTTATGTCAATTGAAAATGTTATTGAACATTTGACTCCTCATGTCCATACAAAAAATGACTTATCATTATCGTTTATCAAACTTCTACAATTCATTGCTAGACATTACTCATGAAGACAAAATTCTCTACTTCTGTTAGAGTCATAACATATTACATGTTTTATCACTTGTCATATAAATTGCTTATTATCAATATTTACCTTTACAACTTTCAATTGGTCATGAACTAATATTCCTCACCTATAAGTTTTCAATTGTGCTATTCAAGTTCCAATTTCAGCGCCGCGGCATATCAAATTGGGTTTCAAGCGAAGGCTTGAAATTTATGTTGATTTTGATTTTCCATCCATTATTAGGCTCATTTAACCTTTAACAAGTAATTTAATTATTGCACATTTTGCATGTTGTCATTTTGATTAATTGACTTTCCCTTCTTTGAAAAGAACAAAATTATATTCTGAAAAACAAAGTAATTTTTTTTTTAAATGAAACAACTCTACTCATTTAATCCTTAGAGCAATCATTTGAGCAAGAGGTTGGAAAAAACATTCCCTCACAAAGAGTTTCAAATAAATTACCAGATGTATTTGTTAATAAAAGAAAGTGATAAGTTC
Organism: Fraxinus ornus; assembly: GCA_903798235.1. Lineage (NCBI taxonomy): Eukaryota > Viridiplantae > Streptophyta > Magnoliopsida > Lamiales > Oleaceae > Fraxinus > Fraxinus ornus. Next base: position 29,823 of record CAIGRF010327838.1, on the reverse strand, counting down.
ATACGTACTAGCAAAAAACACTCTAATAAAAATTGATGTCGTTGCAGGACAATATGCTATAGGAAATAAATCTCAAATACATTTAAAGCTTAATCAAGCACTTGGTACGAAAGACTCTATAACTCGATAGAAAAGAATTAACCAAAAACTTTGGAAGATGCAAAAATAGAAAATGTTGATGAATCAAATACTGATATATAATATGATTCCTACAGAACAAAAAATATGGAAAATAATGAGATTTCAATAAATTATTTGTTATCTCATAAATTATAATAATGAGATAATATTTATTTTAGACAATACTTTTGCATTTAACGCAGCTCTTGAAATTATACAAAATGAGGATATGAAATCACAGTATGTCAAAAAATGTCAACACAAAAACGATCGACCAAAATGGAAAAAAGTTACATAAGCAAAGTTGAATTCCTTAAAGAAATAAAAGTATTTGAACTTGTAGTTCAAACCCTAAAAATATAACCATGTAGGATATAAGTGAGTGTTTGTAGGAAGGAAAATGAAAATAATGAAATTAGAAAATACAAAGTCCGACTCACAGCCCATGGTTTCTCACAAAATATGTGATCGATTATAGGGAAAAATATTCTCCCGAAAACCGTCATTTTTAAATTTTATTTAGCTTGACTGTATTGTGAAGGCCGGACATATGCTTTATGGATATAGTAATTGTCTATACATATGGTTTACTTGATATTGATATATACATAAAAATTTCTAAATGACTAAAGTGCCAAAAACAAGTTATACATGCCCTGAAATTATATTCTTAATTAAATTGTAAAGACGATTATATATATTGAAACAATATGGACCCATGTGGTACCATTGTCTTAACGAATATTTGTTGAAGGAAGGTAAAAAAATGACGATATCACATAAGAAAACAAATATTGAATTTACAATTTTGGTAGTTTATGTTGATTTAAATCTAATTCGAAATCCCAAAGACTCAAAAAAAAAACTATAGATTATTTGAAACAATTAATTTGAGATAAAAGATTTGGGAATAATCAAATTTTGTTTTGGATTGTAGATTGAGAATTTTCATCAATCATTTTTTACATAAAAAGTTTTAAAATGTTTTTATATAGATAAAGTGCGTCCATTGACATTACATATGGTTGTTCGATAACTTAATGTGAAAAAGATCTATTTCGTCCAATTTAATACAGAGCAAAGGATTCTTTGTCCAGAAGTGCTGTATCTTAATGAAATTGTAGCATTAAACCTATCTTTCAAAGGCATTGAAATGGTGTTAAACATATTTGTTGTTATCTAAGAGGTACTATTGATATGGAACTAATTTATCATAAAAAGTTGGGATCTTCTTTCGTGTTTATACATATGTATATTATCTCTCTCATCCATATAAAACTAAATCATAAACATGATATGTTTTTACATGTGATAAAATAGCTATATCATGGAGATCGGTGGAGCAAATCTTGACAGTAACATCTTCATTTTGTTTTGAAATTATTGCAATTCATGAAGCAAGTCGAGTTTGTATATGTTTGAGGAACATGACCCATCATATCTAAGCTTTATACGAATTAGTTTCAACAAAAGATAGTCCAACAATATTGTACGAAAGATAATGCAACTTGTATTGTACAACTCAGAAGAAACACGACAAAGCATATTTCTTCAAAATTCTTCAATTCACATGAGCTTCAGAAGGCTGTTGATATTTTTGTTCAATAAATTAGATCAGGTGATAATGTGGTCGACTTATTAAAAAAAGCATTGTCGACATTTATATTCAAAAAAATGGTACATAAGATAAGAATGCGTCGACTCGAAGATATTTGATGATCAACATCAAAGAGATTAGTTATACTATTTTTCCTTCGCTCAAGGTTTATCCCATTGACTTTTTGAAGCGACGTTCTAAATAGGCAATATTTGTTTTTAATACTCAAAAAATAATTGTACCCTTTATTCCTATCATTTGATATTTTTGTTCCACTGAGTATGTATCAAGAAAGATTTTTAACGAGATGAAAATTATGTAATGCGTTATTCAAATGGGAGTATTGTTATTAAAATATCAATTAGTGATGGACTATTGTATCCATGAAGCTATAATCATTACGACAATCGTTGTAGTCTTAATTGTTTCATATGAATATAAACTTCGATTCTCAATGGTTTTTTATTATCTAATGCATTTAATAACCTGAGTAATAAATTTTTTTTTTCAATTGCTAAAAACATTCTTCTAAAATATTTTTTGTAATTTGTTGGATTAATTTGGCTGATGGACTCTGAATTTTAATTTGTTTGACTAACCACCATAACTTTAGTTTGATATTCATTTTAACTGAAAATTCTACAAATATGTATGCCAAGCCATCGAAGGATTTTAAGTAGGATTTTCAATTAAGTAGTTTAAATTAAAAAAATTGTAAAGTTCAATTAGGAGAGTAGAACAAATGGTAAATGGCACAAAAAGCCATTAACATTTGCATAGAGCAATTCATTCATATCATTTCAATTTGGCACATTTTACCCTCTGATCAAACAAATGGAACGCAAACCATCCGTGTCATCCAATTCTATCAAATTCCTACTTAAATAGGCATGTGTTTTGCAAGTCCATGAGAAAATGTAATTTTTCCCTCAAAATTTAAATAAACGAAAAAACAAATAAAAGAAGGCAAAAAATAAAATATTAAAGAAATATTAAAAATTAAAATAGTCACATTCTTCCTCTATGCCAACCCATGTTCGATCCTCGTCCACCACCACCACTCCCTAATTGATTTTGTTTTAGCTTTGGAAAAAAAAAAATCAGAGTAAAGATTGGGTTTGTTTGAGTTCGGTTATGGCTGTCGATGCTAAAATATCGACGGTCGACAGAAGATGATGGTGGGTTGGGCAGGAGTGGTTTTGGGAGGTGATTTTTCTTTTTTTTTTCTTTTTTTCGATAATTCAAGATTCGAGGACAAAATTGTCTTTTTCATGGCACGCCTTAATAGAGGAATTTGATAATTGATATAATTGGACGGTAATGACAATTTGCGCTATATTTACTTGTTCTTGAGGTGGAATACCAATACATCAATTGAAAGGATATTGACGATTTGACTCAAGATAGGCAAATGATATGTACATTTCCAATTACCCCTGGAAAAAATTAGAGCAAGTGTTTATGAACAAATTAAATTACAATTATAAAAAAATAAAAGTGAATAGTAAATAGGTTGTGAATAATTGTGATCCCTTTGAAATATGCGGACAAAAAGTGAAAAATAACTTTAGTATTTATAACCTATTTATAAAAATGAATCAAACGTGGGCTTAGCAAAGTCGAATTTATTTTAAGTTGATCGAAGATACATTTTTATTCACATGTTCCATATAACTTAAAAAATTTAAGTTTTGCCAAACATGCACTAAATTTCAGTGTTCATCAGTTCGGATTTGATAGCGAAGGAATAAGGATCCTAAAATCTGGCCGCCGAAAACCCTAAACACTAACGCAGTAAAACTGAGAAAAATGGCTCTCTTTAGAGCTCGCTTAGCTTCCTTTACACTGTTCCGATCCATCCTGCACCGTCCTTCCCAATTTCTCTCTACAAGTAATTCTCTCTCACAGACATACATATATCTGTGCACGAATTGGGTTAATATAGTGCTTTAAGATTTTCATTATTATGTGATATGGTGGACTCTCTTGCAGGTGCAATTGAGTCGGCGGAGTCGGGAGAGTTTTCATCGATGATGAACCAGATGTTCACGATGGACCCCAGCTCGCAAATTGGGAGTTGCATGCCACTGGGTATGATGCGAATCGGTACCCATATCCATAATATCGAGATCCGGCCCGGACAGGGAGCGAAATTGGTGCGTGCTGCCGGGACCTCTGCGAAGATCCTCACTGAGCCCAGTAGGTCGACCAGGTAATGGGAGACAATCTATTTGTTGAAAATGTAGTTAAGTTCTTTTACATTGCGGGAAAGAGTGGACAAAGAAATAGGTGGCCAATTTTCGTTGTGAAGAACATAATTACTTGTTCAATTCTGATGATGGAAGAAATGTAATGGAATTGGTATTGCTTATATAGAAGGTTGAACAGGTAATGAAAGGTGAATTTTGATGAAGAATGTAGTTGAGTCCTGTTATTGGTGAAGGAAGAAAAACAAGGGAAATTCTGAAATGTCCTAGATCAGAGTCGTACTATCGTTGATACGGTGTGATGCTTCATTAAACAGGCAGTTTTGTAAAGGGTCTGAGGCTTATATAATTAAAACCAGTAGATCATTTTGAGCTGCAAAGATTATACTTTTAGTGACTTTCGTCATTGCTTATGCCTTAACTTACTAGATTGCGCGCCTAAGAGTATAAACCTCAAGGTGGCAGAAGCATGCATTCCTCAATCCTAACCTCTGGACTTCTTTTTAATCTTAAAGGTTTTTTATTGATCTTTTCGTAGCCTAGAACAGGTATTGTTTGGGTTGTTTTAAACACAGTCATACTGTAAGAACTAAATTTGAAAAGAATTGGATATAGAGAATTGAAAAATTGAAGAAGTTGTGTGCCTAGTTCTCTTGTTCCAACAGCGGAGTGCAATCTCTCAATGTAAAGTTGGTATGTATTGGCAGTACACAACTAAGGATGGGGACTTGCAACTCAATCTCTACGTTTAATTTTTAGTTCTCTGTTTTTGATCTATTTCCTCAAAGTTTTATTTCCTTTTAATGCTAAAGTAAACAAAATGTTAGTAGTTGACATATTGTCATTTCTTTTAGACTTTTAGTTCTAGCTGTAAAGTAGTAATTTTGTTAAGTGATTACTATTGTGTCAATTTAGTAATTTTTATTTGCTTATTTTATTGATTCATTTTATTTTTTTATGCAAATTAGACTGTTTTTAAATGCAATACTTTATTTTAGATTTTTAAGAAGATTTATGGTTTATTATGGGTGCCATTTTTCATTTTAGTTTTCTAAATTTTTTACTGGAATGTATTCCTAAGTGCGCAATAGCATTTATGCAATCTCTTAGCTGCACTATGTGCGTAAACATTTGAATACTGCGAATATGGAAAGGGGTACTTCATGAGTCAAAAATGCAGTAATTTTTTTTTTTTTTTTTAATGAAGAAAAAAATAGATAAAAGGTGCAGGAGCAATGGCAGAGGTACAACTTTAAAAGACTAGTGAATAGTAAAATCTTCTGCATTATGATTCAAATGCTTTTGAGTAGCAATGAAATGCTTTAGGGAATATGTGTCCAAGCTTTTGTAATGATTTTGTGCAATGAAGAATATGGTCTCTGGCGAGTTGTGGTAGGCACCAGTGTCTAGTACAGCATAAGTAGCATGGATAGCGCATAAATACTGTTACCTTTGCAAAGTAAGGATGATTTATGTAATTCTTCAATATATTTGGCTTGCTCGAGGAAGTTAATTATTGGACATTGATGTGCCTCGGTTGTTGCATACTAGGAAAATGAGATACAATGTAGAACAAGAGATGATGCAACTTATGTGTCAGAGTTTTAATTTATGAAGGAAAATTTACAATGCAGTACGTGGAACAGGTGCATTTTTCACCTTATGTAGTATGCTTTGCCTATTTGTACAGCCTGCTTCGTAACAATTTGATAGCTTTGTACGTTTGCACTCTTTAAAGTACCTTGGCAATCTACTTACTGCCCCAGTTTTACATCACAGTTGTACCTTGCTCTTTGTGAGGAAGTACTTTTAGATTATGATGCTCGGACTCTCCAAAAATGGAGAAGTATCCATGTCGACACGACATGATACGGATACTAACACGGGATATGGATCGGATTCTTTGTTTTGTACTTGGACGCGAAAGGGATAAGAGGAGGAGTTGGGAAAGGTGGAGGAGTTGCAGAAAAAATAAAAAAGACGGGAGGAGCTGGGGAAGATGATTGATATTTGCCCTAATTTAATGTGGGTTGTGGACCCAATTTTTAATGTATTATATGGGCCGTGTAAAAATAGAGTTAATAAAATTACAATTATTTTATTAGGATTAATTGTATGATCCAACCCATTTAATTTAAATTTTTTTTTGTATTAAATTTTTTATTTCTTATATTTTATTTGTGTGAACTTTTTATTTGGTAATTAAAATAATTTAATGTTATATTTTTTTGTATTAAATTTTAATTTTTTTATATATTTTTTTTTTCACAACCACGGTTAACCGCAGCCTGTGGAGGTGCAACTCGCAAAACCCGCGGGTCACACTTTCTTGACCCGTGAACC